>SJYX01016900.1:198142-222122 GCA_006410675.1 Oreotragus oreotragus
AGGGGTGGAGGTTACTGCTGCGTCCCAGTGACACGGTTTCAACTCAGGCTCAACCCCCGCACCGTGAGCCCGGGGTCCACACCCAGAGGCAGGAGGAGCGGGTGTGCCAGGCCCCCAGGGCGCCTGTCCTGAGCTGGCTCTGGGCCTGGTCAGGCTGCAGGGTCAGTGCCCAGAGGTGGGTCGGGGGGGCGAGGCAGGTGTGGCTCCGGGTGCCACAGAGGTGGGACGAAGGCCCAGGGCGGGGGCCGAACAGCGAGTGCAGGGGCGGGGGATCTGAGCTCTCTCTGGCATCTGCCCTGTCTGCCCAGAGCAGGGCGTTCCCTCTCCCCCACCGTCCATCTCGCTAAGGCGCCTGGAGGCTGGGGGCAGGGGTGGGCTGCAGGGAACCCCAGAGGGACCCACTGAGAGGAAGGGCCTGGGGCTCAGAGTGCACCCCTCCCTCCTGTCACACAGCTGGCACCTGAGGTCTGGCAACGAAGGGCTGGCATCCTGGCCTCAGAGGCCTCGGACTGGGGCATAACTGGCAGGACCCCCCAGCTTCAGAGAAGACCCTTCCTCAGGCCAATATCCCTGATCAGAGTGAAGAGCCACTGTGCCCCCCAGCCCCTTCACCCCCCAGGCCTGGACTGCTGGAGCTGGAGCGGGTGAAGACGCAGCAGCTGGCCGGCGGGGCCAGAGGTCGCGGGCTCCTGGGCCCTAGGGCTGCCCGCCTGGGAGGCGCGCTGCCTGCTCGCCGGGGTTCTGCCGCACGGTGAGGTTGGAAGGGGTCTGGGTGGGGGTGGGCAGCTTCCAGAGGGCCCGGTCTCTGGCCTCCGGCTCTCAGGGGTCAATGCGAGCTGAATTGTTTGTCCAGGCCCGGCTGCTCTGAGCACGCTCCAGGCCTGGCTGCCCGGCTGGCCCGTGCCGGACCTGGTCTCCCCAGCCCCCCAGGCCCCGGGGCCACAGCCCAGAGGGGCGCTCGTTCAGACCCCCAGTGAGCCCTGGGGTCTGGGGCCGTGAGGGCTGTCCTGGGAACAGGGTTCCGGGGATCTAGGAAGGGCCTCCCAGGCTGAGGCCAGGCTTCGTGTTCGGAAGGGGGTGTCCGGCCCTGCAGGTGACCCAGTGGGGCTCCACGGGTGAACGCTGGCTCGGGGCTGTGGGCGGGGCTGCCCGGGAACGTGGCCCATGCCTGCCCTCTGCCACCCCACCCTACCCCACCCAAGCTGTCCGGCCCCCCAGGCGGAGTGCACACCTGACCCTCTCTCAGGGCCCGGTGGCCAGTCCCTCTCCCCAAGCTCCCGTCACACGGCCCTGCCTGTGCCCACCAGTCTGTGCCCTGCTGGCTCTGGGCATGTCTGCAGCGCCCAGATTGCTTTACGACGCTGTGCTGGTCTCTGCCCCTCATCGACATGAACTGGCCACGGGTACTCGTGCGTCNCCCTGTATGCTGAAATGTTTCCCTTTTTAAGTAGCCTTTTAAATTTTTATTTATTTTTAACTGGGGGACGATTGCTTTACGACGCTGTGCTGGTCTCTGCCCCTCATCGACATGAACTGGCCACGGGTACTCGTGCGTCCCCTCCTCCCACCTGCCCCCATCCCACCCCTCCAGGTGGTCCCGGAGCACCGGGCCTGAGCTCCTGCGTCTGTCGCACACGGTGGCGTTCCCGTCTCCAGGCTGCTCCGTCCGTGCGTCCCGCCCCCGCGTCCTCCTCTGGGCCCACAAGTCTGCCCTCTACATCTGCATCTCCGCTGCTGCCCCGAGAAGGGGTCCGTCAGCACCGTCTTTCTGGACTCCACGTACACGCCTTACCATACGACAGTCGCTTTTCCCTCCTGGCTTACTTCGCTCTGTATAACAGGCTCCCGGTTCACCCACCTCACTGGAACCAACTCCAGTGTGTTCCTTTGTGCAGCTGAGTAGTATCCCGTCGTCTGCACGTAGCAGAGCTTCTTCATCCACTCAGGTGTCGATGGGCATCCAGGTTGCTCCCGTGCCCCAGCCGCAGTGACACTGCGGTACACGTGTCTTTTTCAGTTATGATGTCCTCAGGGTGCATGCCCAGCAGTGGGACTGTTGGGTGATATGGCAGTTTTATCCCTAGTCTTTAAGGAATTTCCATACTGCTCTCCATAGTGGCTGTATCAATTTCCATTCCTTCCGACGATGAGAGAGTGCCCTTTCTCCACACTCTCTCCAGCATTGACTGTTTCTAGATTTTTTGACCTGGTGTGAAGGGATGTGTCTTTGTCGGCTCGATTTCCATTTCTCTAGGAGTGCGTGGTGTTGAGCCCCTTTCTGTGTGTTTGTTAGCTGTCTGCGTGTCCTCTTTGGGGAGATGTCTGTTCAGGTCTTCTGGCCACTGTTTGACTGGGCTGTTTGTTTTTCTGGTATTGAGCTGCATGAGCTGCTTGTATATTTTGGAGATTAATCCTTTGTCAGTTGTNTCTAGGAGTGCGTGGTGTTGAGCCCCTTTCTGTGTGTTTGTTAGCTGTCTGCGTGTCCTCTTTGGGGAGATGTCTGTTCAGGTCTTCTGGCCACTGTTTGACTGGGCTGTTTGTTTTTCTGGTATTGAGCTGCATGAGCTGCTTGTATATTTTGGAGATTAATCCTTTGTCAGTTGTTTCATTTGCTATTATTTTCTCCCATTCTGAGGGTTTCTTTTCACCTTGTTTATAGTTTCCTTTTTGCTGTGCAAAACTTTAAAGTTTAATGAGGTCCCACTTGTTTATCTTTGTTTTTATTTCCATTGTTTTAGGAGCCGGGTCACAGAGGATCTTGCTGTGATTTTATGTCAAGGAGTGTGCTGCCTGTGTTTTCCTCTAAGAGCTTTCCAGTCTCTGGCCTTACATCTTGAGTTTGTTTTTGCTTGCGGGGTGAGGAGGTGTTCTAGTTTCATTCTTTTACATGTAGCTGTCCAGTTTCAAGCCCCACTTTTACCCCTTAGTTTAACTGGCACTTCTCGAGTGCCGGGTGGGCCAGGCCCACAGGCCCTTTGCCAGGCTCCTGGGCCCTGGCTCCCCGGGGGCCTCGAAGTCCCCGCATACAGCCTTTTCCAGGGCAGGCTGGAGGGCACAGCGCCCGACCCTGCCCAGTGGGGGGCTGCTTGCAAAAGCGGTCCTGAGTGGGGAGGGGGCTGTGGCTGCTGGTGCTCGGGGCTCCGCTAAGGGGCAGGACCCAGCTGTCAGATGGGGGGTCAGCCTGGTTGGAGACCGCACGGCTGAGAGGGGAAGGCCTGGGCAGTGTCCTACCCACCCTGGCAGGACAGCGGGGTATGGACGACTTGTCCTGGGTCGGAGGAGGACCTGGCGGGTGAGGCTGGAGGGGCACATGGGCTGGGCACTGGGGCTGTAATGAGCAGGTAGGCCCCAGAAGCAGGCACCTCTTGGACCAGTTGTCTTTAGTAAGCACCAACTGTGTGCATGACCTTACATGTCTTATTGTCATCGGCCCCTCCCCCACGCCCCTTTTGAGAGGCACCCTGTTCCGGTTGCCCCGGCTGGGGAGGCGGCAAGCAGTTCGGGCCGGCCCCCACCCAGGACTGGGAGGGCCTCTGAGGGCAGAAGCTGGCCTCAGAGACTGGCCCTCCAGGTGCCACCCCTCTGCCCTGCTCCAGGGGGCACTGGTGGGGGAGGGGCGCAGGCAGAGGAGGTGGGCGTCCCAGGAAGCGGGCTGGGGCGGCCCCCCAGGCCCCCACACCTCATCCGTCCAGCAGATGCTCCCAGCACCCATCGGGCACCGAGGACCCCAACAAGGACGCCCAACTGGGAGACAAAGGCCGGACGCGGGGGACAAATGCTCACGGACATGTCGGTGGGAGCGACCGGGCAGCCGGGCGAGGCCCACAAAGGGGTGGGGGCGGGGCTGGGAAGGGGCCTGGGCTGCACATGCCACCGTTGCCCAGGCGACGGCCCTCTCCGGGAGAGGTCCGCCGGGCCATTGTCCGGGGCACACAGGCCGTGTCATCCGCCAGATGGCCGTGTGCTGTGCGAGTCAGTTATCGGGGGCCGAGTGAAGGAATGCAGCCACACGGCCGGCTGGGGCGCCATCTGCTCCCTCAGACTGCGGGCACTGGCGGGCACCGAGCGCCGGCCGGCCCAGCCTCCGCCGTGGCTTTAATTAGCTAATTCCATAATTGGGCTTTATTTCAGGTAAATTGCATTTCACACCCGAGAGGGCTGCAATGGCCCGTCCAGGAGTGAGGCGCTTGGGCACTGTGTGTGCAGTCGATAACACGCCAGACAAAGCCGGGCTGGGTGCAGGGGCCGCGCCCGGCCCAGATGGGCGGCCCGAGCGCGCCCCTCGGGCTGGGGGCTGTGCCCGGCGGTGGGCGGGGCGGCGGCTCCGTGGAGGGCCTGCTCTCCCGCCAGCCGCCTCCTGGGGGTTCCACAAATATTTACTCAACAAGGAAACAACAGCTTTTGCCTTTCCAGTAATTGTTGCTCTTGCCCCTCCCCCCACGGCCCCTTCTTCCCCTCCCCCGTGCCGGCCACTGCCCGGCAGGCTAGACGGTTCCTTGGTTCCTTCGGTAGGAGCCAGGGCCGGACTCTGGGAAGCCCCCCGGCTCTGCAAAGTGGGACCCAGGCCCCTCCCCTCCCAACAGGCCCCAGCTGCCTTTCGGTGAGGACCAGCAGTTCAGCATCCACCTGGGCACCTGCCTCCACGGCTGTTGGCCACGAGGGCGGTGGGGGAGGGCTCCAGGCAGGCGCAGGGCGAATGGAGTGGGGCCCTGGAGGAGTGAGGGGCCCAGACGCCCGTGGGCAGCAGTGGGAGGTGGGCAGACATCCTCGAATTAGGAATTAAGCCTCGAGGCCTGAGAAGTGTGTGTGGGGTACATGCCCTGAAAACAGGGTGTCCAGGCTGCTTGTCGGGGGGCCATCACCCCACCTGATCACCACTTCCCCCTTGAAGCGTCAAAAGCCTGGGGAGAGGGATGGGTCTCATGAGGCGCTATCAAGGAGAGCTTCCTGCAGGAGTGGGCTTTTGAGCCTGGCCAGAGACCAAGGGAATGGTTTTAACTGATGGAGAGGGGACAGGAGACTCCAGGAGGAGGCTTCTGCAGGAGCAAAGCTCAGACGGTGGGCTGGGGTCTGACCTGGGTTGGGGTGGGCAGGGGCAGCCTGGCCTCAAGGTGCTCCTGGGTCCCAGAACCCCCAGGCCAGTGGGTTGGGGCTTCTGGCCCCTTCCCCTCAACGGGGTGGGCACGGATGGGGTGAGGGGTACTGGGGTGTTGAGGGGTGGGCGGCAGCTCTGTGGGAGGACAGGTTGTTCCAAAGATGGGTGCTTGCTCCCCGAGGACTGGAGGCGAGAACAGGGCAAGTTAAATTTTGTGATTCCACATTTATTAGGAAAAACCTGCACAATTAAGAATCAAAATCACACCGTGAAATTCATTAAAGCACAGATTCCAAATCACCACAAATTATTCCGATTTTGGTGGGGCGGAGCGCCCAGGAGGACACGCGTCTTGTTAGAGATGGTGATGCCCGTCTGCTCCCCTGCGGTCGAGGGGGTGGTGACCGTCTGTCCAGCTGCTCGGACCGGAAGGGGCCTGGAGGCAGGGCTGCACGGGGAGGCGCCCTGAGGCCCCTTTTCTGCGGAACGGGCAGCAGAAGCTGCCAGTCCAGAGGGCGGGGCCTGAGCTGCTGGGCAGGGCCCCCCAGTGAAGAGCGCCCGGCAGCGCTGAGCCTGTACCTCCCATTGGGAGCTGTGGCCTCAGGAGCCGCTCCCCCAGCTCCTCCGGGATCAGCATCTCCGGGGGGTGAGGGAGCCAGGCCTGCTCTGGGGTCCCGGGACGGGCTCTAAGGCCACGATCGGGCCTTGACTATAGGCCTCCTGTGTTCGGCTGGGCTGGGCCTGCCCTGCCCTGCGCCTCTTCCACGAGTCCCCCTGGGTCCTGGGTCTGAGACTGGGGGAGGGTCCTCACAGACCCTGTCCAGGCTGTCCCCCGTCTCCCCGCAGGCAGCCCCCCGGGCCGGCATGCAGCCCTGCCGCCTCCTGGCCGTGTGTGGGACAGACCGAGCGCCTGGCCTGACCGCCGGCCTCATCCTGAGTGTCACGCCAGCATGTGGGCCCCCGGTCTCAGAGCCGAGAGCTGTGCCCGACACCCAGCCAAAGTCTAGTGCCCACCAGCTGGGAAGGGGCAGTCTCGGCGAGCTCCCCAGTCCAGGCCAGGGCTCCGCATGGCCCACCGGGTGTCAGGGGCCTGGCGGAGCGGGACCGTGCCCTCCAGCCATCGAGAGGTGGCCGAGGCCCGGTGGAGTCGTGCCGGACGGCGGGCAGGGTGGGCCAGGCGGGCCTCCCGTGGGCCTCCCCTCTCAGGCGCCCCGCGCCCCCATCACGAGCCCTCGTCGGGCCCCCCGTGGGGCACAGTCAGTTGTTCGTAGGTGGGCAGCACGTTGCTGGGCAGGAAGAGCTCGGGGTTGATGGAGCCGCCACCCAAGGGCTGGACGGCCTGGGCCCCCGCCGTGCTGGGGGGCCGGCCCCCGGGGGCGCCTCCGTGGTGCAGTGCGAGCAGCTGGTGCAGCATGTCTGTGATGAGCACCAGCCTCTGGTCCAGCTGAGTCACCTGCAGGGACAGGAGCAGAGGTGAGCCGGGTGGCCTCGCGTCGGGGCTCCCTGAGGGTAGGGTGGGGGCGGGCCTGTTTGTGGAAGGCGCACGTGCATGTCTGTGGGCATCTGTGGCCCCTGTGCATGTCGGTGCGTGTGCACACACGTGCCCGGAGGACTCCTGCTCAGCAGCCCTCGCCTGAGACCCAGGGGCTGAGCGGCTCTCTCTGCTGAAGGGCTCCCAGTCACAGGTCGGGACCCACTCCCCCACATGCCCCCCAACAGGGCTCGTGCCTCAGGCCATCCCGTCATCCCAGCCCCGTCCCCGACTCACTAGAGGACTCACTAGTCCCGGGAAAACCCAGACCCTGTCCATGCCAATGCCCAAGGGTCAGCCAGGACCACATGCCCACCACGCTTCTTGGGCACTGGCCCAAGCAGAGGTTCTAATGCGTTTCCTGCATTGAACATGGGGTTGCCCAGCCCACAAGGTGGGGTTGCCCATGAAACGGAGGGGAGCTGGAGGCAGGATGGACCTGAGGCCACAGGTGCTTGGCGGGGTGGCTGATGGCCAGGAGGGGACGGGGCTGAAATGAGCCCAGCGGGAAGAGGAGGCCAGGGCCCTCCGAGCAGGGGCGGGGGACAGAACAAGACCCCAGTGTCCCCGGGGCCTGCACCACCCTTGGGAGCTGTTCCCCTGGGGTCTCCATCAGAAAATAATTCCCACTTTGGGGACCTGGAACCCTGGGGAGCCTTGGAATGGCAGAACAGAGAGAGGAGGCAGCCGGGCGGTCAGGGATAAGAGCCAGGCCCCAGGAGCACCGAGCTGCCCCGCGGGAGAGCGCGTCTGGGGGTGAGAGCCCCGCGGCGGCTCGGCCAAGGCTCAGCGCGGGGCTGAGCACAGGCGGGCAGAGGTGGCCGGGCCGGCTGTCCACCCGGACACACGCGGGATTCGAGACGTGCGCAGTGTGTGCCGTTGTGGCCAGACTCCCGGGCACCCCTGTGGCCCCGCTGCCCGCGGTAGTCTCCCCACCGCTGGGCCGCATGGAGCTGGGTGCCGGCTGAGCGGTTGGCCCTGGGAAGACGGTAGGGTGAGGAGGCCTTGGATCCTGTGTAGCCAGGTCCCAGGGGGCCCAGGTCAGGCTTCCCAGGGCTGGGGGCAGGCCCCAGCCTCCCTCCCGTGGGGGACACTGGGTCGGGGAGGAGGGGGCTGGCTGGGCGGGGTGAGAGGAGGGGCCTCTCCCGAGGCCCCAGGAGAAGGGTCTCATTTGGGATCTGGTTGGGTCCGCTGCAGCCCCCACCACCAGGTTCCATGTTGGGAAGATCTGGGTGGGTGGAAGGGTGGTCCATGAGGACTAAAGCAGACACTCCTGGGAGGGGACCCAAGCGGGGGGCCCAAGCAGGGCTCAGAAGAAGCAAGTGCTCCTGGGAGAGGGGCTGGAGGGGCCTATGGCGGGGACTTGCCCACCATCACCTCCAAAGCCCGCCCCTCTCACTGGTCCAAGATCGCTGGGCCCTGCTGCCGTCAGGACTGGCCCCCCAGTCCCAAAGCCACCCTGGGAGATCCGTCGGGGGGACCCTGGGTGCCCGGGAGCCTTGAACGAGCCTCGCAAGCGGCTGGTCCCAGCAAGACTTCACGTTGCTTCACTGTGCGGGCCCCGGCTTGGGCATTGATTGATTTGGCCTCAGTTAAAGCCCCAGATACATGACTGAAGAAAATCTGTGGTTTCGTATATTTTCACTTTACGGCGTTTGAACATCTGTCGAAAGTCCCCAGAAAGGCAAGTGGGTCTGGAAGCCTCCATGGGGCTGTTCTTGGGAAAAGAGGAAATGGAAGGAGGGCTGGGATTCAGGAAGGGGTGGGGTCCTGGGCCTGGCTGGAGAAGGGGCCCATCCCAGGGGCTGACAGCATGGGTGAGCTTGCCCTCGAGGTCTCCCGGGGCCCTTCTTGCTGCCCTTGGCCCTCGGGTGCCAAGCCCACCTCGGCCCCTTGGGCTGGTGCTTACGTCATGGGGGCTTTGAGGGGCTCACCTGGCATCTTGGTCCCACTAGGTAGACTGCTGGGGACTTGGAGGAGCTGGGATCTGGGTCAGAATCCCAGAGCTGGCCCGGAGCCTGGGCTTCCCTCCTTTTCATACAGGAGAGGAGCAGGTCTAGGGAGGAGCGTGAAGTGTCACAGCTGGTGTGATGGGAGAGACAGTGGGGAAGTGGGGAAGCTGACCGACACTGCCAGACACTCCTGGCCATCGCCCCATCCCCCCGGTTCTTCAGCCGCCCTCTGGGCGCCCCTGCAGGGGTGCCCCTGCCTGTCTGGCCCGCAGCCCACTGGACACGGATCCTCTCCTTCACTCACGGGGTCCAGCTTCAGGCTGTTGTGACCAGCGGGTGGGCCGGGTCCCCTGCCCCAAGTCAGGACCCCTCCTGGGGCTCCGTGGGTGAGCCTGCACCCCCTGGCCTGGCCTGCCCTGCCCAGTGGCCAATGCCCCAGCCCCGCCGTGTGAGGTGAGCCTGGCCAGGCGGGTCCAGGCGGCCACGTGAGGTGCCGCCCTAAGCCCCGGCTGGAGGGTCTCCTGCCTGGGCCCCAGTGTCTCAGCTGAGAAGAGGGGAACCCTGCTCCCCACTGGCGGGTTTTCCTGAGGATGGAGGACAGGTGTGTAGGAACCTGTGCACGTGGGCTCAGCGAGCACCCCTCGCTTCTCCAGGGCTGAGCGCGTCCCAGAGAGATGGTTCCTGGTTGCCTCCCCACCCCCCCGCCACCCGACCCTGAGCAGAGAGCCTGTATCTCACTTCATATTTGGTGGCCACTCTGCGAGCACATCGGAAAAGATCCTGACGTTGGCAAAGATGGAGGGCAGGAGGAGCAGGGAGCAGCAGAGAATGAGACGGTCTGATGGCATCACCGGCTCCACGGACAGGAGTGTGAGCAAGCTCCGGGAGCCAGCAGAGGACAGGGAAGCCCAGCAGGCTGCAGTCCACGGGTCCTGAAGCGTCGGACACGACCGAGCGACTGAACGACAACTGCGAGAATGCCAGCTGGAGGGAGCGGCCCAAGCCGGGCCCCAGCTGCAGAGAAGTCGCTGGTCCAGGCAGGTGCCCAGGCAGGCGCCGCCACCTTCAGCGGGAAGGCAGTGCCCACTGCGGGCATGGGGCGGTGTGCCCCAGGAACCACGGGGGCACATCAGTTTTGGGGATCTTGAATCTCGTTACTATTTGCAATTTGATAGTGACTAAAAGGGCAAGGCCAACAAAAGCACCCTTGTTCCCTGCCTCAACTCACCACATTAAAAACCATAAGATGTGGCCTTCGGAAGAGAAAAAAGCAGTTGGAATAACAGCAGGTTCGAGAGCCCCGGGCGGCTGATGATCAAACCCAAGGCGACTGGATTCCTGTTTGATGTGGTTATGAATTTGTTTTCAGAAGAAAATCTTGAAAAAGAGTCTTTCAAGGGAAATTTTTGCAGAACCTGCTCGGCCTTGATCCCAGCTCTGGACCCGCCAGCGGTCCCGGCCAAAGATGGGCGGGAGATGGGGCCGTGACCACCTGTGGCTCACAGGGAGGAGCCCCCGGTCCTGGGGGCAGCTCGGGGGGCCAGGGTCCCTGCGGGGCCATCTGAAGGCAGGGCGGGGCTCCTCTCGGGACAACCTGGGACCCTCTGTGGGGTCATGGGACAGAAGTCCTCTGGGCGATCCCCTTGTCTGCACTCTCTCCTGGACTGACGGTCACTGAGCCGTTCTCGGGGGGAGATGCTCAACATGCTTAACCAGGCATTGAGCTGGACGGGCCCAGCTGGGCTGCGGGGAGCCAGGGGCTCCAGGTAGGTGATGAGATGCAGGGGAGCCTGGAGCCCCGCCAGCCCTGCCCAAGCACAGGGATGGGCCTGGGGACACGGCCGTGATGCTCAGGCCCACTCCATCCTCCTGCAGGCCTCCCGCCACGGCTCTACGCCCCCACTTCCTGCCTGCTTCACAGACCGCAGGGAGGGTGGGAGTGAAGAGCCGGGGGCAGGGGCACAAAGGGGCTGCCGCCGGCCTGGCTGCCGTCCCCTTTGCGCCCTGGCCGCAGGCCTGCACGGCCCAGCACTGCCCAGCCCCTGCTCCCAGCTGCCCCTGAGCCCACAGGCAGGTGACCCAGCGGAGGCTCCGAGGCCGTGAGCTCCTGGGCATGGTTGAGGGACCCGGTCGGGCACACCCAACAGTGGGACAGGTCTGGAGGCCCACGGCAGGGCTGCAGAGCCCGCCAAGTGAGGGACTGTCCAGCCGGGAAGGGAGCCCCAGGCTGGAGGGCTCAGAGCAGAAACCCACTGTGGCCCCAGTCACACCTCCTGGTGCCCTGGGTGGGCCGCTCCCCCCACTGCCCCTCGCACGCATACAGTTTGTGCGAAGCCCCAGCACGGGGCAGCACGCGGGGCAAGACTCGGGGTGTGTCGAGTGCTGCCTGGCGGACGAGGGGCCCGCGCCTGCCCCTATTAGTGTCTGGCTGCAGCCTTGGACGTCGGGCCCCACTGGACATGGGAAGGACTCGGTCTGAGAGGGCGACCCTGCCTCTCTGGGCCTAGCGGCTGCGGAGTGAGTCTCAGGCGGTGGTCCCAGGCCCCCCCAAACCCTGCCCAGGACTCCTGGGTTCTCTTTCCCCATAGATTGCCCTTTCTTCCCCCACCCCGACCCTGGCCCTCACTCTGCAGACTGGTGAGGGAGGGGGGTAGGTGTCCCCGTGACCCGCAGCCTTTGCCCCCGTGCCCTTCAGTGCATGCAGGTAACGCTGAGCACCCACGTGGAGGGCAGGGGGTGTCACTGAGAGACAGCAGCAAGGGGAGGGGCACCGGCTACAGCCTTGGTGTCCTCTGGCCCTTCCCCACTGACCAGGACGGGAGGCTGCCCCGCTGTGACCACTGTGGTCTGCCGCCTCCTGGGCCTGGGCGCACAGGCTGAGGCCAGGAACGCACCCAAGACCCACACGCTCGGCCCTGCGGGGCCTCAGACCAGAACCCAGACCGTGAAATCACAGCTTCCCTGCACCTCTGCTGAGGCCTCTGCCTCTCAGCACCCACCCTGTCCCTTCACTTCTCATCTCAGAAAAAGGCTCCCAGTCTCAGCACCCACCCCTCACGGCCCCCAGCCCAGGCCAGAGTGCCAATTTTATGTGCTAGGACCATTGCGGCAGCCTGCCAGCCAGCCTTCCCCTGCAATGTGCTTCTACACGGTGGTTCTTTTGAAATACAGACCAGCTCACATCGCATACCCTCCTGAGCTCCCATCTCACTCCCAGGAGAAGCCTGAGTCCCTCGCGCCCCATACCTGCCTCCCTTTGCCTTCTGGCCTCCAACCCCTCCCCCCTTCTTTGGGCTTCCCTAGTGGCCCCTGGAGACGTGGGTTTGATCCCTGAGTTGGGAACATCCCTTGGAGGAGGGCATGGCAAGCCACTCCAGTATTCCTGCCTGGAGAATTCCGTGGACAGATGAGCCTGGCGGGCTACAGTCCATGGGGTTGCAAAGAGTCGGACACAGCTGAGTGACACGCACCCACGCGCGCACGCACCCTTCTTCCCTCCTCGCTGACTCCAGGCGACTTCACTGGTCCTTAAACACGGGGCACGTGCCTGCCCCAGGCCTGGCCTTTTCTCCTGCAGCTCGCCCGCCTGCGTCAGCCACCCCCACCCTCAGATCTCACCAGAGGCACTGATCTGAGGCCCTGTCCCTCCTCTGCCACGGCCTTCCCCCTGCCCCCACCTCCCACTGGCCCGTACTTCCTCCAAGGCCCTTGGCATGGGGTTACGTCTGCCCGTCCTCATCTGGGCCTCCCGTTAGAATTAGGCCCCAGCAGCCCCGCTCCTCTGCTGGTCTGGCTGGCACACCGTGTGGAACAAACATGCCGAGGGCTCCCCGGCCCAGTGCCTGGACCCTGGAGTCCCCAGGAGTCCTCCTACCGAGGAGGAAGGGGGCGGCGGTGCAGGGTACCCGCCTGCCTGGGCCCAGCTGTCCCCGAGGCCCCTGCCCAGTGGCAGCCAGACCCGGCCCCAGAACGCACACGGGGCCTGTGGGTCCTGCTCCTGGCGCTGGGCCTCCCTGACTCCTCGGCACTGGGGAACACCCCTCCCCCATGGCAAGAGCGCGGGAATAACGCCCATAAATCAGCCTCTCGTTAGCGCGCACGGGGCTGGCTGGTCTCGCAGAGCCGGGTACGAGTGGAAATAGAGCGCAGCGCTCCATGACGTCGTGATTTATGGCAGGAGACGGAGGGACTGTGCTTATGGCTTTGTTTCAGTGCTTCAGCTTGTGGAGAAAAATCAGCCGTATTTCTAGCTGCTGAGCTTCTACTGCCAGTCCCCAGGGTGGCCGGCCGGCCGGCTGAGCTCTCGGTCCTGTGGCACAAGGCGCACCCAGGTGGCCCAGGAGACGGCCAGGGTGTGTGCCCTGTGGTCTGCGGGAGGCCCCCAGATGCATTCTGGGTGTGTGGGCCACACGGCAGTGGGGCAGGGTCCTCAGGAGGGCCTGGGCGGTAGACAGGCTCCTGGGCTCATGTTCTGCCTCTGCCTCTTCTGGTGGGATGACCTTGACCTCGCCTCCCCAAACTCAGTTTCCCCATCTGTAAAATGGGCATGTTGGTTGAGTCTCCCTCAGGAGGATGTTGTAAGGATTAAATGAATGAATGCAAGAAACTGCTGGAAAGGGGGTTTGGCACCCAGCAAACATGGATCGAGTCTCCTGTTGACCACTGTTGTATCTATTGTTAGCAATTTGCACGTGTGCAGCGTGGCCTGAGGGCTGGTCGGCCTGTGTGTGCATAGATGCATGTGCACAGACGTGTGAGCACACAAGTGCTCCAACTCTATAAGGGCAGGGAGACCGAATGTGCAAAAATGCCTGGGCCGTCTTTGCACAGTTCCTTTGCACAAGACCACCAGATCATTCCCTGAGCTGCCCAAGGGTGCGCGTGTGTCTGTCTGGACCTTGGGGCCCCTGGGCCTTGGAACATGCCACGGAAGTGAGCACGCTGCCACCAGGCAGTGAAGCTGCTGCGAGGGGGCTGCTCAGGGGGCGAGCTGTACTGCTCAGCACGGGGACCCTGCCCAGGGGCCAACTGAACTCTCCTAACTGGGAGACAGGCCTCTGGGACCCGTGGTTACCAACACACCAGCCCTTCTCCTGTTCCCCAGGGTCCTCTGTCCAGGTGGAATACAGACGGGGGTGAGCCTTGGCCAGAAGAGGCGGGCGATGGGGTAGCCATTGTGCCCTGAGCCCCGGGACGCCTGCCTCGGTGTGGCCTCACACATCAGCCAGGGTGGGCGTTTCAGAGGCTGCAGACCGAGGGCTGTGTCCCAGCCGGTCCTGCAAACTGCTCGCTCTTCTGCCTACAGGGCGGCAGGTGGTCTGAGCCATCACCTGAGTCAGTCACCCCAATGGCCTGGTCACCCCCAGACCCCTCTGGGGGCCTGCGTGTCCCTGGCGGGCGCTTGCAAACCACCCCTTAGGAGGACAGGCTGCTTTCCTCTGAGAGACGGCTGTGATGGGAGCAAGATCCTCCTGCCTGCCCCACAGACACATGCTCACCTGGGGGCAGTCCCACAGGCGCCTGGGCTCCGCTGGGGACCCCCAGCAGTGACTCGGTCCAGCTTGACCGTTGAGCGGGGTGGGCCTCAGGATCTCTATCATAGGCCATGCCCACCTGCCCCCTGCTCATCCGCCAGGACAACCTTGCCTGCCCTCCACACCCAGCCCAGGGACCCCCGCCTGCCCGCACCCGTCTATACAGACACCCTCGGCACTGCGCCCCAGCTCTGCGTGCTCCCCGAGGCTGCTCCGTCTCCACTGGTGAGCGCGTCTCAGAGCGTCTTGGCCCAGCAGGTCCCCAAAGGAACTCCGACTTGCCCTGGGCCTGTCCCGTCTCAGAAAGGGGTGCCGACACCCACACAGAGAAGCACTGTGTCTGCCTGGTGCTCACCCATGCCTGGCCTGTTCTCCAGGGCACGTGCTCTGCGTGCGGCCTCCTGGGCAGCCCCCACCCAGCCCAGTGGCGTCCCCGGCCGGCGCTGCTGTGATCACCTCCACTGGACTTGCCCAACTGCCCCCTGCTCACTCCGGGCAGCAGCCAGGCTGAGCTCCTCGCTAAGAGGATTTCCAGTGTACCCAGAGGGAAATCCAACCTCCTGCCGAAGCCTCTGAGCTCTGCGGCCCCCACAGCCCTCCCTGACCACCCCTGCTCTGTCTCTCAGATCCTGAGCACAGCCTCCTTGATTATGCCCCAACATTTTTGCACTTGCCATTCCCTCTGCCTGAAAAACTGTTCTCCACCACAACATATAACCTCAGCTCAGGTGTTAGGAGGGGGCTCCCCTTCCATCGCTGAAACCTCCTGTGGTGGCTAGGCCTTGGACAGTCATGTCCCCAGAGGGTCTCCCAGAACCTGGAACATAGTATGGATTAAGTGCTGTGGTTCAGCCGCTAAGTTGGGTCCTACTCTTTGCGACCCCATGGACTGCAGCATGCCAGGCTTCCCTGTCCTTCACCATCTCCCGGAGCTTGCTCAAACTCATGTCCACTGAGTCAGTGATGCCATCCAACCATCTCATCCTCTGTCACTCCCTCTCTTCCCACCTTCAATCCTTCCCAGCATCAGGGTCTTTTCCAATGAGTCGGCTCTTTGCATCAGGTGGCCAAAGGATTGGAGCTTCAGCTTCAGCACCCGTCCTTCCAGTGATTATTCAGGGTTGATTTCCTCTAGGATGGACTGGTTGAATCTCCTTTCAGTCCAAGGGACTCTCAAGAGTCTTCTCCAGCACCACAGTTCAAAGGCATAAATTCATGTGGAATAGAGTTGGTGCTTCACAAATATTTGCTGGATGAATAAAGAACCTTCTTCTGCCTCCCGGGGCCCCGGGACTGGGGTGAGAGGGTGCAGGTCCTCCAAGCCTACAGCCTGTTCCCTCCCCAGGGTGGTACTGGCCAGGCCTTTCATTGTCATTGACTCGTAAGGGGTCTCTGTATACTGAGAAAGTTTGACCTTTGACACGGACATCGTGACTGTTTGCCCCCAGCGTGCTACTGGTCTCGTGAATCGGTTTATGGGAATTATGATTATTTTTGATTATTATTTAGCTTTGCACTTTTTATGTAGTCAGAGTTATATATCTTTTTCTTTGTGGCTTCTAGATTTTCTGCATGCTTGGAGTAGCCTTCCCCATTCTGACCTCGAAACAATTTTTTTTTTCTAGAATTTTTTAGATTTTTACCATTAAATCGTTGAATAGTGTGGGGTTCACTTGAGCTTCAAGACCTGTTTTCAGCGATCGGCCTGTCGATCTTCCCTGAAGACTACACTTCCCTGAAGGATGGAACATTCTTTTTATAGGTGCTTTGCAGTCTATAAGGAACCATCTCAATCATGGCAGCCTTACGACACGTTTTGCATGCGGGTGTCATTTGCATGCGGGCAGAGATGTCATTTCTGGAGTTGAGGAAGCTGGTGGCTCCGTCCAGGGGGCCCAGCGGTGGTGGTGGTCAGGGAAGCGTGGGCCAGCTCACCTGGACAACCTCAGTGACCTCTGCCCTTGGCCCACAGATCTTGCTCCTCTGTTCAGAACTCTGCAAGACCCGCCTCGGACTCTGAACAGAGAAGGAAGTCCTGGCCGGGGGTCCAGGTGGTCCAGCATGAGGCCTCCCCCCTGCCCTGACTCCGCCGCCAGACTGTCTCCCTGGATTCTTGCGTGGCTCACAGCCTCACCCCATCCACATTTCTGTTCATGTCTCCCCTCCCCACGAGGCCGCCCTGGGCCCTGAGCTAAATGCTGTGACCTGCCTGCAGGCCTCTGCCCACTTCCTTTCCCTCCAGCACGCTCACTGACATCACTGGTTTTCTTACTCGATGTTCTGTCTCTCTCTGCTCCCTCCCCGCACAGAGGGCGGGAGCCACGTGGGGGGCTCTGCATGTGCTGTGTTACCGATGATGTGCCCCGTTCATGCTGCTGGACCCTGAGCCACGCCCTCCCTCCCCCCTCCCCCGCAGCTCCATGGGGCCATGTTTGTGCCCAGAGTCCACAACCACTGCCTGACCGTGCGCCCCTGAGGCTGCCCTGTGTGGACCCTGGGGAGGTGCCTGTGGCAGCTTGCAGAGTTGGGGGCCCTGGGCCGGGGGCACATGGCTTCCTGGGCTGCACAGAAGCCTCTTTGCTTGCCCCCACCCCACCGCTGGAAGGGGGCCTGGGTCGTGGGGAGCAGGATACACAGAGGCCAGGAAGCTGCCCATGGCTACGTGGTGGGTGGGCCAGGCAAGGGGCGGCGACTGGCCCTGGACGTGTGTGGCTGGGTCTCCCAGTGGCCTGGCCAGCCCCTAGCTGGGGCCTCAGGGGGGTCCTGCGGGCGGAGGCCAAGCGGGGGCCGCCCACCCTGCCCACATCGGGCAGCCCCAGGCTCGCTGGCTGAGCCGCCCTGCTCGGGGCCGGGCGAGCGGGAATGTAGGGCAGGCTGGAAAAAGGCGCTGGAAGCCGAGAGGCCGTGTTTGCGTTGGCGGCGGGCGGAGGCCCCACCTGCATTTGATTCTCCCCCGCCTCCCCCTCCCACGCTGCCCCTCTGACGAGCCTCGAGGTCCCGGAAGCCAGGGCCGCCGGGCAGAACACTCTGTACCAGGAGCCAGCGCGTGCTCGGCCGGCCCAGCCGACACCAGGCCTGGACGGGCAGGCGGGCAGGCGGGCAGGGGCTGCCTGGTGGCTCCGTCATCGCAGTCCCATCTGCCCCTGGCTGCCCTCCGGGCCCCCCTCATCCCGGGCCCCGGTGCCAGGGCATGGGCAGCTCAGGAGTGCTGGGCCCACCAGCCCCCGGGCCGCCCAGCAGGGCCCCTGGGGTCTGCTCGCCCCCTGTGAGCTCCACGCCCAGCAGCCCTTCCTCTGCCCTCACCACCGTCGGCCCCCTGGTGGGACCCCTGCCAGCCGCCCGACAGCTCTCGGACAAAGACCCAGCCCCGTCTCGGCCAGAGGGTCCCCGCAGTCTGGGCGCGGTGTCAGCCTGGCCACTGCCCCTTCCTGCCCTGCGCTGGCTCCGTCAGTTCCATGGGTGTGCGGTGCCCACCTCCCTACCCCAGGGCCTTTGCACTTGCTGGTCCACTTGCTAGAACATTCCACCCCTCTCCTGAGCCAGCAGACTGTCTCATTCCTCAGGCCCCAAGGCGAGGGTCTCCTCCAGAGAAGGCCCCCTGGCTCCATCTGCCTGCCATCACCTCCCTGACCGACCCCTCCCAGCCACTCTCGTCTGCCTGGGTACTGGTTTCATTCTCTGCTTCCTAAACGTCCACCTCCCTGAAAGTGAGGACACTACCAGCCTGTCCACCACCCACGATGGGCTGGGAGACTTTGGGCCTCAGTCCCCTCCCTGCAGCTCAGAATGGAGGCTGATGCGTCTGTGGTTGGGATATCCTGGAGGTGGGGGCTAGCTCCCCTGGACAGCTCCTCGGGCCTGTGGGGAGTCTCAGGGAAGAAGGAGGCCCCATGAGCCTCCAGGCCCCCAGCACCTCCCAGCTGCCTCTGACTGCTTCCCCTGCACCCGCTGCCCGGCCTGGCTCTTCCTGGCCACTCTGTGGCCACCCTCACCTGTCCCCGCTCAGTCCTGAACCATGTCCTTTCTTTGGACACCTGCACAGCTTCCCCCTGTTCCCTGACCGCCCAGGCCACGGAGCCCCTTCCCCGGGCAGCTGGGGCCTCTTGACCCCTGGCCTGCTGGCCTCCAGGACAGCACCTGTGTGCCCCCTGCCCTCGAACCCCAGCAATACGCTCTGCCCAGCTGGACTTCTTGCAGTTAAATCAGCCCCCTTAGAAGAGTTTGCAAGATGTAACTAGCTGGATCCTACTGTTCAAAACCATAATCCCTTAAAGTAAAAAACATTGTGATGAAACATCCCCCTTTGGCCCCCCTGGCCCGTCTGACCGTGGTCCGCCCCTCACCAGGGGATCACCTCAGCGATCTGCTGTTTATCCTTCCAGCCATTTCAAAACAGGAGCGCGAGCCTGCAACGCGGTATCCGCGGTATCCGTCCAGGTGGGCTTAGCAGAACGGTAACCTGAGAAGCTGGGCCCTCTGTGCACTCCCTTTCACTAGCTCAGGCTGGGGGCCCGCCGTGTGGAGACATGTCCGCTGAGCCCGTTCCTCAGGCCGAGGTGCATGGGCCTCTCCACAGGGCTCTGGAAATGCCACCATGGCCGAGCCCGTGGACGGGGAGGCTGACGCGTCCCTGGGAGCGCCAGGCGGGGGGGCCCCCTCTCTAGGATCGGTCCTTGGCGAGGTGGCCCTGCAGGGGCGCTTCCACACGGCTCCCTGACAGGCTGCCCCAGCCCTGCGTCCCTTCCCCATCCCACTCTGCTGCCTGATCCGGGCGAGAGGAGCCCCTGACCCGGCCCGCCTTCCGAGCGCACCTAGGCACCTCAGCCTTCTCCCTTCTCCCAGGAGGGCGATGTTAAAACAGGGGCTCCCCATGGCCACAGAGTCAAGGCCAAGGTCACCGCAGTGGCCGCAAAACTGTTACGATTTGGCCGGGTCCTCCTCGCTGCCCCAGACCCGTGGGCCTCCTGTCCAGGCCCCAAGTTGCCACAGGCTCTTTGTACCTGCTGCCCACGGGGAGGTTCTTCCCCGACAAGCTTCAAGCTGCCTCTGCCCTGAGTGCTCCTCGGGGCTGCCGGCCCACTCTCTGAGGGACTCCCCTGCCCGGCCCCCCTGTGACGACGCTCAGCTCCTGGAAGGCGGGGCTTCTGCTGGGCAGCACTGTCACGGGGGGCCTGGTGCCCGGCGTACCACAGTGCTCAGCAGAGAGCTGCAGGGCCGTGCATGACCCCCAGCGGAGGCCCCACGGCCCAGATCAGCCCCAGGCAGGGCGGCCAGCAGAGGGGCGTGGGGCTTGGCTGGTGTGCATGAATTCTGGTGCGTGTGAGCACGTGTGAGCGTGCATGTGTGTGCACACGGGCAGAATTCCACCAGGGCCTTGCTGGGCCCTACACTGGGGAGTGGGGGAGACCTGAGGGCTGGCTCATGGGGCGGGATCCTGGGTGGTGTCCAGGGCTGGGGGGCTGGAAGAGCGGACATACAGGCTGAGCACCTCCAGCCCAGGGGGCCATGTCTGGTAGCCCTCCAGGTGCCAGGGGGTCCAGTCTCCTTGCCCTTCCTGCCTTGGTCCGGGTCGAGAAACGATGGCTCCACGACTCAGCGGGCCAGGGCCTGGGCTGTGGAGGCAGCTGTAGGAGACAGGAGGGCCGCTCCCGGGGCCCACGTCCAGGACGGCCCTGCCCCCCACTTCTGGCTCCTGCTTCTAGGCCCGACTCCCTGAGACAGCTCCTCCGAGGCTGGACCCGAGCTGGGGGCTGGGCGGGGTCTCTGGGCCAGGGGTGAGGACCCTGGGGTCTGGAAGAGCCCGGTGGCGAAGGTGAGGGGGGACCAGTGCCTTCCAGGGGAAGTGGCCGGGTTTCCACCTGTACAGGGCCGGGCCCTGCCCTTTCCCTGGCGCTGGGGGCCTGGCTGGGGGCTCAGCTGGACCTCCCCACCTCATGGGCATGACCACACCCTCCTAAGCCTGGTCTCTCCCCGTTTGGGAGGCCCATAGCCTGTGAGCCAGAAGCCCCCGGGCCCCATGCTCTCCCCCCAGCACGGGCCCCTCCCTGCCTCTGCTCGGTGTCCCGGTCTCCCTGCCTCTGCTCGGTGTCCTGGTCTCCCTGCCTCTGCTCGGTGTCCCGGTCTCCCTGCCTCTGCTCGGTGTCCCGGTCTCCCTGCCTCTGCTCGGTGTCCCGGTCTCCCTGCCTCTGCTCGTCCTGCCCTTTCCCTGGCACTGGGGGCCTGGCTGGGGGCTCAGCTGGACCTCCCCACCTCATGGGCATGACCACACCCTCCTAAGCCTGGTCTCTCCCCGTTTGGGAGGCCCATAGCCTGTGAGCCAGAAGCCCCCGGGCCCCATGCTCTCCCCCCAGCACGGGCCCCTCCCTGCCTCTGCTCGCTCTCCCGGTCTCCCTGCCTCTACTCGGTGTCCCGGCCTCCCTGCCTCTACTCGGTGTCCCGGCCTCCCTGCCTCTGCTCGCTCTCCCGGCCTCCCTGCCTCTGCTCGCTCTCTGGTCTCCCTGCCTCTGCTCGCTCTCCCAGCCTCCCTGTCTCTGCTCGCTCTCCGGTCTCCCTGCCTCTGCTCGCTCTCCCGGCCTCCCTGCCTCTGCTCGCTCTCCGGTCTCCCTGCCTCTGCTCGCTCTCCGGTCTCCCTGCCTCTGCTCGGTGTCCCGGCCTCCCTGCCTCTGCTCGCTCTCCTGGTCTCCCCTGCTCCCGGTGGGGGCAGCCTCGCTTCCTCTCTGCTCTGCTCCCTCCTGTGCTTTTTTCCCTCATGGCCGTCTGAGTGCCACCCCTGCCCCAGCCTGCACTCGGCTCACCTTCCCCTGACGACTCCCTCGCAACACTGGGTCCCCGGGGGCTCTGCGCGGTCACCTGGCTATGCAGGTGCCGAGTGTGGGGTGGCCTGTGTGGCTGAGGGCCTGCTGCTGCACCTGCGCCCCCCATCCCAGACCCCTGTCCAGGAAGTGGGTGAGGAGGTGGGGAGCCCCCTGCTCTGCTCCCAGCCCTCTCCCCTCCGGCCCTGCCCCGGCCCCCTGGCCCACTCCCCTCCTGCCGAGTATGCGGCTCAGAGAGGCTCCCCTCCTGCCGGTTCCCCAGCCATGTGCAAACGTGAGACCTGGCCTCCCTGGCCTCTCCCTGTGTCTTTGTTTCTGCCTCTGCAGGGCGAGGACGCGGAGGGACGCAGTCGGCGCGATGGAGGCTCACACCTGCCCCCTGGCAGGGCACTGCCTCTGCCCCGTCCATCTCCAAAGCTCAGGAACCCTGGGCAGGCCCCCCGCGGCTCCTCCCCTGGGGAACTAGGCCAGTGAGCAGGCTGCCCTCACTGTCCCCACATCCGCGCGCGAGCGCCCACCTCCGTCCAGCCGCCACACCTTTGGGGTGGCCAGCCCTGGTCCCTAGGTGTGTGGCCCAGTGGCCAGGGCGCTGGAGGGGCCAGGGCAGGCTGACCTCGGGGTGGGTCAGAGGCCGGAGGGCTGCTTAATGGTGGGGGCTCCCAGGAAGGCCCACAATGCTTGGAAGGTGAGCAGAAGTTCGGGGAGGCCTCCACCCCAGAATGAGGCCCTGGGCTGGCGCTCGGCCCACCTGGTCTGGGCTGACCTGCGGCTGATGAGAGATTCAGGCCGGCGTCCTGCGATCCCCACCCACCCTTCCTGCTCCTGGGGCAGAGAGGAAGAGCTCCTTGGGACACAGCCTGGGGGGACACATGCTGAGGAGACTGGGCGTGGTCGGAGGCCTCTGTGATGACCTGGCTCAGCCTGTGGGTGCCCCGTTACTGCCGGTTACAGGCCCGGTCCCCCTGTCAACCTGGGTTATAGGTGGGCAGGCGGTGCCCACCGTGACCCCGCCCCTCTCCCTGCTGCCCTGACCCACACCGCCTGCCCCAGCCCCCGGCCACCTGGGGGGCTCCTGTGTAGGCACCGGCCGGCCCCCGGCCTGCAGACACGTCTGGCTGCCTGGTCACCCATGCGCCAGCTCGTCCCAAACCCGAGGACACACTCAACCTTCTGACCGGCTCCACCTCCTCCCCGTCCTCTCCCCCGTTCTGGAGTTTTCGCAGCGTCAGCAGAAACCCGCCCAAAGGGAGCTCCCATGAGTCTCCATCTTTCATCCCCAACTCCTGACCCACAGGCAACCCCTCAACCCTCTCCGCTATCTCTTGGCTTCCAATCGGTATTTCTGAACCACATGCTTATATGGCTATTCCCTGCTTTTAAAGTTTCAGACATTATCTAGTGACCACTTAACTTGGAGAGATCCAGGTTTCATTTTCACAGCTCCTGCCCCCTGCCATTCCCCTGTCCTCTCAATACAGTTATACTGCAATTCTAGGCTAAATAAATATTTACTGCTTGCATTTGACATAAACATTACGCAACTTTATATCACTATGTAACGGCTATCTTGAGCCAAGTCATGCGGTCTAGGATGATAACCTTTTGTTTTCCCTTGGGTAAAACATTTTTTATGATTTGCTTAGTTTTCAACGCATCTCTCACTAGTTCATTCTTGACCTCTCTGCCAGAAGTTGTAAAGCTTCTATCCATTCTGCTGAGAACACCAGCAATCTCCCAGCCTTACTCTTTTTCCTTCTGGAAGTTTCTTCCTAGGACCCTAGAAGGATTAGTTACTCTCTAGACCTGCTAAATGGTTGTAATGCTAGACTTTCTTCCCCCATCTTGCTGTGAACATCCTTGGCCTCTTTTCGGTGGGGGGGGTTGGAGTCCCCTGGTTCTTGAATGCTGTGTTTCTCCCATCTTGGTTTTCCCTTCCTTTTGCTGGAGCATGTCCTCGAATAGCTTTCTGAGAAAAGGTATGTGGCAGGCAAAGCTTCTGGCTATGCATGTCTGAAACTTTCATTTACTCTCAGATCTGTGCATTTGAGTGGATAGAGAATCCCAGCTTGAAAATAAACTCTTTTGGGTGCTTGCGACAGTGAGGTAGATGGAGAGGACGCCTGAATCCTGTTGCATGCTTCAGCCCTGCGCGCTCCAGCTCAGCTGGGACCCTGTGGGTGGTAGATTTGTTGTTGTTCAGTTGCTAAGTTGGGTCCAACTCTTTTCGGCCCCGTGGACTGCAGCACACCAGGCCTCCTTGCTCCTCACCATCTCTCAGAGTTTGCCCAAGTTCACGTCCATTGAACTGGTGATGCCATCCAACCATCTCTTCCTCTGCCGGCCTCTTCTCCTTTTGCCGTCAATTTTCCAAGCATGGGTGGCAGGATTCTCTCTTGATTAGGCTGCTACCAATTTCATCATCCAAGCAACAGCTGGGACCGAGCCTCTTGCCGTGACGCTTTTCCATCCTTTTGCTAGCTGTTCTCTCTGCCTCTCCACACCCAACCCTCAAACCTCTCCACTGCACACACAGCTCAGAAACATGTAAACTAGAGCATGTCACCTCTGGGCTTAGAGCTAAAAACCCACCTCCAGCTTCTGATTGAGTGAAAATAAATGCAAACTCCCTGTTGGGGCTGTCAGGCGGCAGTCTGGCCCCTACCAGCACCCCACTGCCATCTCATCCCACTAACCCAAGTCCTGCTTGCCCGGGAGCTGTTGTGCCTCAGTATTCCAGGCTCTCTCTCCCCAGCCTGCAGCAGCACAGTGAAGGTTTGCTGAATGGCTTAGTGAACGGATGAGTGAGTGAGTCCCTGTCAGCCCGAACCAGAACCGAGGAACTGCCTAAGGCCCCGGGGGTGGGGCTCAGACCCTGGTCATCAGCAGCGTCGGTGTCAGGAGTGGAGTCAGGCAGCCCTTCCCCTGCTCCTGGGCGTCTGTCCGGCTCACAGCCCACTCTTGGTCGGTTTCTGCTTCCACACCATCTCCTCAGAGCACCCCCCACCCCCGCCCAGCTCCCCCACTGCTCACTTGCTGCCAATCCCGCTTCCCCCACC
>SJYX01016900.1:235023-290731 GCA_006410675.1 Oreotragus oreotragus
GGCGACTGTGTTTCTTTAGATGGTCTCGTGGCTTCTCTGCCAAGAGAGTGGGTTTAGATGTTAATACATATTCTGCCAGAAGAAAAGAAAAACGGTTTTGTGGACAGTAGTTTGGGAACTGCTGGGTTAAACAAAATTAGGTTCTTTGACTTGGAGGCCTTCTCAGGGCCTTTAAAATGCAAATGGGCACAGTCCTGCACAAAGCCTGGGGAGGGTGCCGAGGGAGGGAGGGTCTGTGCGAGCTCTCTGAAATGTCTCTGGCTCTGGACCCAGGACCCATGGCTGAGATTCTGAGCAGCACTGTAAGGACTGATTAAGGTCGCCGTGAGTCCCACCTTCTGCCTTTGCCCCCGGGGAGAAGGATGGGCTGGTCGAATCTGCTTCACCTGCCCCCCCGGCCCCCCAGGCTCTTCGGGGCCCTGACCGTACCCACCCTCCCAGCTCTCCTGGCTATGGATCCCCTGCTGAATGAGCCCTCTGAAGGCCAGGAGACCTGGAACTGGGAGCCTGTCCTTCCACGGGGCAGGCGGCCGGGGAGTGGGGCAACCAGGCTCGACTCAGGGCTGAGTGGCCTCTGCCGGCCCTTCCACTGGGCCGGCTGCCTCATGGGGCAGCTCCACTCGGGGGCTGTGGATGTCTGCACCAAGCTGGGGCCAGGGGCTCCAGTACAGCCCTCACTCCTGGACGACAGGGGTTCGAGGGAGCGCTCAGAAACTGGCTGAAGCCTCGGAAAGAGCCGTCGTGGGTTCTGTCCAATGTAGTTAAAAACATCTGACTGCGACCACAAAAATGCTGGCCTCGGGCCTGCAGCAAAAACATTTTCGTGTGAAATGCAGACGCGCTGGTGCGGGCGAGGAGGCTGCGCGTTAACCCTTGGAAGGCAGCGCGCAGCAGCCAGCTTGGCCTCCAGCCACAGCCTTGGCCACTGCAGGGAACAGGGCCCAGGGCACAGCCTGCGGGGGCAGGCCTGGGGCGTCAAGGGTGCTGCTGGGCTCCGGCAGCCTTGGGCCTGGATGTCCTCAGAGGCTGGGGGCATCAAGGCGTTGGGAGGGGACCTCTGGAGGCTGAGGGGCGGCCTGCTACAGGGGGTGGGGCTGTGGCTCACAGACACGTGCTCATTCATTTGGGGGACCCTTAGTGGGCTGCGCTGCGATCAGGGTCTGGGGGCACCTATGAAGCAGATCCCACTAGTACCCTCAAGAGAAGGAAATGGCAACCCCCTCCAGTGTTCTTGCCTGGAGAATCCCAGGGACGGGGGAGCCTGATGGGCTGCAGTCCATGGGGTCGCACAGAGTCGGACACGACTGAAGCGACTTAGCAGCAGCAGCAGCAGCAGCCACTAGTACCCAGCTGGAATCTTGGAATTGCGAAGAGGAACGATGAGCAGAGAAATAAAACTGAGGGGTGGGGTACATGGGGAGGCACATGCCAGGGACCCCACCCGGGTGGGAGGCAGCCCACCCCTGCCACGGCAGCAGGGCGGCGGGTCCAGCTTTCCACAGCTACAGGAACCACTGCGGCACACAGCCGGGAGGCCCAGCCCAACACCCAGAGCTCCCCTGTAGATTCCCCAAAGGACAGGCGTGGCTGAAGGTAAGCGCCATCTCACGCGAGGGCCTGCCCTCTCCCGCAAAGGACAGGCGTGGCTGAAGGTAAGCGCCATCTCACGCTGAGGGCCTGCCCTCTCCACTGGAGGCTGTAGAAGTCTCCCCAGATGGCTGGAAGCCCAACTCGCCGCTGCCCCCACACCCTTCCCGACTGCGTCACCAGTACTGAGTGTTACTCTCCTTTTTCATCTGCATAGCCTGCTACGCAGAGCCTTCCCCCCTCTGCCCAAGTCCTAGCCTCCCAGCTGCTGTCGGTGCTGGGGCTTCATTGCTCGGAGCTGGTGCTTGCTGGGCCCAGGGCTGCTAACCCTTCCACTGCCATACGGGTGACGGCCACTTTCCCCAGGACAGGGCCTTCAGCCTGTTCACGGAGGCAGGAATGGGGGGCGTGCCGGGCGCAGACGGGCTGAAGGCCTGCCCCTGCAGTCGCCTTCTGCTTCCCAGGCCCAGGCTGCCAGCTGTCTGCATTCATCTCAGGCAGGCACACATGGCCCCTCTCCCTGGGCGTGTCCAGCTGGTCCGGCCTCCCGCACCCCTCCCCACCCTCCCGCTCCGACAGGTGTGTGGTGACTCAGCGGCGGTTAATTTTTAGGCACGGGCAGCTGTTGGAGATGGCTGAGACCCCTGAGCCCGCCCCAGGCTGAGGGTGGGGATTCAGAGCCAGGAGTTCTGGCAGGAAAGGGGGCACCTCAGCCCAGTGCCTCTGGGCCTCCTCTTCCCCAGCCTTGCGTGAGGAAGGGCCCCAGCACCTCCCAGCTCCCCCTCTGCTAGCATGGGGACAGCGAGCCCTCCAGGAAGGTCTCCTCCTCCTCGTTGGTGCCAGCCTGAGGCTGGGGGTGCTGGGGCTGTGACACTACTTTCAGGGTGTCTGGAGTGCATGTCCTTAGGGTTCTAGCCCCAACTCCCAAAGGCTCTGGCTGGGGCCCTGGCTGGGGACCCTGAGCTGGTACCAGCTGTTTGGACCCACAGAGAGCAGGGGGGCTCCCAGCCCTCGAGCCAGCACCACCCAAGAGACTCATGTGTCTCTCTAGAAGCTCAAGAGCCCAGAGCTCCCTTCCTGAGCCCAGGGTGCAGCGAGCCCCTGCCTGGGTGTCCACAAGGCCCATGTGGGTATACGTGGGTCTCACCAGTTTCAGGCCAGCCCAGAGGCATTGGGTCTAGGAGCAGAGACAGAGAGTCCCAAAGGGAAACAGCTGGAGACCTAAGCCTTAGCAGGATGGCCGGGGCATCTGCTCAGCAGCCAGAGGCAGGTGAGACACGGGAAGGGCTGCTAGTTTCGAGGGCTCAGGGCCCACATGATCCTAACTGACGAGTCCTTGCCTGAGGTCCTTTATCTACTCATCCAAGTTTGCTTGTTTCCTGCCCCTTCCACCCATCCATCCATCCATCCATCCAAACAGCCATCTATCCTGTTATACAGCCAGCCAGCCAGCCAGCCAGCTATCTATTCCTCTCCCCATCCATCCATCCATCTACCTGTCACTCGTCCATTCATNCCTCTGGACCACGTGAGAAGCCCAAGCCCAGCATTCTAACTTTACATTGCGTTTATTTTTTCTATGCCTACCTCCTGGGAGTGTCCCAGGAAAAGTCAACCTATGTCTTATTCATCTTCGTAACTCCAGCATCTAGCACTATGCCTCACCCTTGGTTAGTGCCTTATAAATATTTGCTGATGAGTCACCACTAAATGTATTGTACTTGATGTTGCCAGGCAATGTACTAAGTGCTTTAAATACATTAATTCAACTAATCCGCTTTACACCACCTAAAGGTATATACTATCGTTAGTAACAGTTTACAGAAGAAATGAAGACACAGAGAGGTTAAGTAAGCTGCTCACGCTTACAGCTAGGATGGAGCTGAGCTAGGATTTGAAGACATTCCAGGGCCCCGCTTGCAGAGTTTTTAGTTCAATAGTTCTATTAGTTATCTATTGCTGTGTAACAAATTACCCCAAGATTAGAGGCTTATAACAACAAATATTTATCATCTCCAGTTTCTGTGAATCAGCAGTCTGGGCTCAGCTTAATCAGGTTCTCTGGCTCAGAGACTCCAAAGTCTCCTCTAATCAGGGTGTCGGGGAGAGCTGATGCTATTTCAAGGCTTGACTAAGGCAGATCCTGCTCTCTGCTCACTCACGCGGCTGTTGGTGGACCTTCAGTCAGTACTGGTTGTTAACCTGAGATATTAGTTTCTTGCCCCAGAGCCCTCCCCAAAAGGATGTTTAAAATACGGCAGCTGGCTTCCCTCACAGCAAGTGAGTGAGTGACAAAGAATATCCAAGATCATCCCCATGTCTTTCTATATCTTCATCTAGGAACTGACATCTTTCTGCCTAGTCTTCGAGATTACCTCCTGTGGGAATACGGGGTGGGACCCAAGAACTTATATTTCTATCAAGTTCTCAAGTGACGATGACAATGATGCTGCCAGTAGAGGACCACACTTTGAGTAACACCACTACACTATAGCAGAAGGAAGGGAGGGGTGGAAGAAGGAAGGAAGGAAAGAAGGAAAGGAGGGAGGAAAGAGAGAGAAGAGGAAGAAGTAAACCCAGGAAACAATCCTCGACTGGATCGTGTATTATATTTACACAGGGCCTTTCTCCACCCTGGCCCATCCTGACCACCACCTGTACACCCGAGGCTCCTATCAAAAACTGTCAAGAAGGTAACTGTGAACCTAGAAAACCAGACGTCCACTCTGTCACTCCTTGGAAAAGCATGACTTGACCCCAGGTTGATACATCCTGTCTTCCACTTCCCGTAAGTCTACCCTCTAGGCAATACAGAATAGTTCCCCGATGGCCCCTAACCCTGCCCAGTGACTCACAACCTCACGGAGCAAAGCGGGGGGTTAATTTCAGGAGATTCTCTTTCCTGCCCCCTGGTTTTGAGAAGGATTGAACTTGAAGTGCTCTTCCTGCTGCGGTTAGACAGGACTTTCTGGTTGGTCTTCCCTCTGAGCATCATCTTCCCCTTGCCGACCATGGTGGTACTGGACCCCCTGCTGCCTAGTAGCGGGGAGAGGGAGGGGCGGCTCCGGAAGGCTGGCCCCAGCTCGCTCTCTTGCTGGCAACTCCAGAAGCTTCGTGCAGCACGCTTCTCCTTCCCCAGCAGGAAGGAGGAGTGTTTGCTGGAGCTGAACAGCTGTTCAGGGTGCAGGGAGGCGAATGTTACTAAATATATGTTCTCGTTGTACATTGGTGTGTCAAAAAAAATTATATCTCCGTGTTCTCCACTTGGGTGTTCTTTAAAAAAAAAAACAAAAAACAAACTCCTTACACGAGCACAGTGTACCTCTTAACTCCTGCCCAACAACCTGACTGAATAATTCAGTTGCTGTCTCATTTTTTTTTTTCCCCACACCCTTCAAATCAAAGTCCCCTTGTCACCAGGAGCTTCTGGCACATTCTACCAGTCCCACTCCACACGCCACTTGGCTCTTTGGGTCTCTTCTTCTTCCAGGCTTGTTTCCAAGCGTTTCTCAGGGTGGAATTCAGAGTAACAGGCTTGAGATTGCCGGGGAAGAAGGATCTTTAAAATGTGGGCAAGTTATCATGGTACTGGGCTTCCCGAGTGACTCAGATGGCAAAGAGTCTGTTTGCAGCATGGGAGACTGGGGTTCAGTCCCTGGGTGGGGAGGATGCCCTGGAGAAGGAAATAGCAACCCACTCCAGTATTCTTGCCTGGAGGGTCCCATGGACAGAAGAGCCTGGTGGGCTACAGATGGGGTCGCAAAGAGTGCAGCAGGACTGAGTGGCTGACATTTTCACTTTCATACTCACCATGGTATTAGTGCTCTCTGTCCTTTTTGTCTAAATAATAAATCAATTTCTAGAAAGCTATACATGTATCATATGTACTACATATGTGTGTGTGCAGCATATGTGTGTGTGCAGGAGTAGGGCCTTAAGTCAAATCATTACCATTAAGCCCTGTGTGGGTGTGTCAGTTGCTCAGTCATGTCCAGCGCTTTGCAACCCCATGGACTGTAGCCCACCAGGCTTCCCTGTCCATGGGATTCTCCAGGCCAGAATACTGGAGTGGGTTGCCATTTCCTCCTCCAGGGGATCTTCCCAACCCAGGGATCAAACCCAGGTCTCCTGCATTGTAGGAGGATGCTTAATCATCTGAACCACAAGGGAAGCAATATTATGTTGACTGAGCTGTTTTTATGAGGAAGTTCAGTTACTGATTTGAATGCAGCACTGAGATCCTCCCTTTAATTGGAAAGAAACTGATGTGCACCAGTTGGTCTTATTAATCTAAGGTGGGAAATTGCTTTTTAAATGTATGAGGCCCAGGCTCCTAAACATTCTCTTAGTCACCAATATGGATTTGACCTAGACTCACAATTATTTCTGTTATTCCCTTCAGACCAATCTTTACCTTTTCTTTCCTTTACTCACACTGAAAGCCAGAATTCTCCAACCTACCCAGCATCTAATTGTGTGCAATAAACTTTTGTTGAATGAATGGCTAATAGATAAACCCATATTCTCAAGAAAAGCTAATTAAAATAAAATGGAGTAGATATATGGTTTAAACCAAGTCTTGCTTTAAGACCAACTAATTTACTGAAATCTGAAAATGGATCATTCCGGCTTGCTAAAGCTGTGGAAGAGAACTACATGGAATGAAAGGCTCCCTTTACTGAATCCCCTCTGTGTGAAGTTGATCATTTCATCTGGCGTCAAGCATTCCTTTCCATGTCTCTACAGTTTTGAATCTGTTGATTGAGACACTAGAAGTCTCAGAAGGACTGTTAACTTCATAAGGACAAGGATGATCTATTTTTCACCTCTGTTTCCTACACACCTCGCACAGTACCTGCCACACTGTTAAGTGTGCATAAAATTCATGTGGAATGAATGAGGGAAGGAGTGAATGAATCCCTAACTTAATGTAATTTTACCAAGAGGGTTGGAAAGATAAAATAAAAATTTTAGGTCAAAGGTTTGGAAGCAAGTACATCTTGAAAATCAATCATCAGCCTGGTAAATCATCTTTGAAATGATACAGGCCACTAGCAGGATGGGATTTTCTTTATGATAAGTTGATTTTCATTCACTTTTCAGTGCTTATAATCAGTGAAAGGAGACACACATCTAGAATTGGTGTCTTATTTCTTTAAGCCCATTGAGTCTTATTCTCAATAGATTTACTACTGTCTAGGTCAGAGATCCAACCAGTCCATTCTAAAGGAGATCAGTTCTGGGTGTTCTTTGGAAGGAATGATGCTAAAGCTGAAACTCCAGTACTTTGGCCACCTCATTCAAAGAGTTGACTCATTGGAAAAGACTCTGATGCTGGGAGGGATTGGGGGCAGGAGGAGAAGGGGACGACCGAGGATGAGATGGCTGGATGGCATCACCGACTCGATGGACGTGAGTCTGAGTGAACTCCGGGAGTTGGTGATGGACAGGGAGGCCTGGCGTGCTGCAAATCATGGGGTCACAAAGAGTTGGACACGACTGAGCGACTGAACTGAACTGAGGTCTCGTTTTCAAGACTGCACCCAAGTATTCATTTGGCTCTATGGAGTGGTCATTAACTGTCCCAGAATGAATGTCCCTAGAGTAATGAAGTGGCCCCATGGCCAAGCAGACCACATCAAGTTTTGCAACTCAGCCATCTTCTTGGCCCCTTCCCAAGTCTCCTGTGGGGGAAGGGCTTAGAGGCAAGCTGCCAAGACCCAAGGCTGAGGGTACCTGTGTGCCTCTTCTGGCTTCATGGCCAGTGTCATCAATAAACTGTTTCCCACTTTAAACCTTTTAAAATAAAGGTTTCCCTTGCTGGAGACATGATGAGATGAAATTTACTACAAAACCATGTTGCCAGAGAAAACCAGTTTTACCCTTTAAAAGCTGGAATGATTGCTTCCCCAAGGAATTCTGAAGTCTGAGAGTGATTCAGTGGCATTGATATCACTCATCAAAGAAAAGGGAGCCTTTTCTCCACTTCCCCTTTCTCTTCCAACTACAGATATGTGTCTGGCCCCTCACAATGTGAGCACAATGTCACTGGCAGAAGGGATCTCGTTCTAGGTATTTGTCTTTCTGCAGGGGCTACTCCAGGGACCGACAGGCAAACAATCAATGATTTATCTTTTAAAGTTTCTAACTTTGTGGCTGAAATGATTATAAACAGCACATTTTTACAGTGATTAACAAAATATAATAAAAGTGGGGAAGGGGTTATACTTTTTCTTTCTTTGGCTAGTTTCTTTTTAAATTTATTTACTTTTAATTGGAGGATAATTGCTTCACAATATTGTGTTGGTTTCTGCCATACATCAACAAGAATCAGTCTCAGATACACATATGTCACCTCCGTCTTGAACCCCCCTCCAACCTCCCACCCCATCCCACCCCTCGAAGTTGTCACAGAGCACCAGTTTGAGTTTCCTGCATCATACAACCGATTCCCACGGGCTATCTATTTGACATATGGTAATGTATACGCCTCCATGCTCCTCTCTCAATTTGTCCCTCTCCTTCCGCCACTATGTCCTTAGGTTTGTTCCTTGGCTAGTTTCTGATATAAGAAACAGCACAGGCAAACCCAAAAGTGCTTTAAATAAAATGTCTTTCCCTTAGCTTCTCACTTAACTGGTGGTCTAGAAATTGGCTTTGGTTGGTGACGCAGGTTAATAGTTTCAGTAAGAATCCAGGGGGCAGAAAGAGGAAAGCAACCAATCACACGCAAAGGAAACCCCATAGGTGCTTCAGCTGATTTTTCAGCAGAAACTTTACAGGCCAGAGGGAGTGGAAGGACATATTTAAAGTATTAAAAGGGAAAAGTCTTACAACCTAAAGTCCTCTACCAGGCAAGGTTACCATTCAGAATTGAAAGACAGATCAAGAGTTCCCCAGAAACAGAAAAACTAAAGGAGTTCAACACCACTAAACTGGCCCTCCAAGAAATGCTAGAGAGTCTTCTTTTAGTAGAGTAAAAAGGCCATAACTAAATAAGAGAACATATAAAAGGAAAAATCATGCTGGTAAAGGCAAATAGCAAAAGTAGTGAATCAGCTTCTTAAAAACCTACAATGAAGGTCAAAAGACAAAAGCAGTATAGTCAACTATAACTACAGTGAGTAATTAAGGGGTACACAAAATATAAAGTATGATATTTAAAATGTGAAACATTGGGAGGAGGAGTGAAAATATAGTGCTTTTAAAATGTCTTCAAACTCAAGCAATTCCTAGCTTAAAATTAAAGACTATACACATACAGGTTGCCATAGAAGAACCTCATGGTAACCACAAACCAAAACTTACAATGGATACATAAAAAATAAAGGCCTTCATCCATGGCTCAATGGTAAAGAATCTGCCTGCCAAAGCAGGAATGCAGGTTTGACCCCTGGGTCAGGAAGATCTCCTGGAGGAGGAAATGGTGACCCACTTTCCAGTATTTTCACCTGGGAAATCCCATGGACAGAGGAGCCTGAAGGGCTACAATCCATGGGGTCACAAAGAGTTGGACACAACAGCACACACACCCAAAGAAAAACAATCCCCCTAGGCTCCTCAGCCCATAGGCTTCTCCAGGCAAGAATACTGCAGCGCGTTGCCATTCTCTTCTCCAGGGGACCTTCCCAACCCAGGGCTCGAACCCTCATCCCTTCCATCTCCTGCACTGGCAGGCAGGTTCTTTACCACTAGTGCCACCTGGGAAGCCCGCTAATACTAAAGGAATCCGTCAAACCACAAGGAAAGAAACCAAGAGAAGACAGTACGTGTGTGTTACTATATATACAGTCATACACACATAAAATGAAATATTACTCAGTCATAAAAATAACGAAATCTTGCTGTTTGCAGCAACGTTGATGGAACTGGAGGGCATCATGCCAAGTGAAAAATGTCAGAGAAAAGTAAATACATATGATTTCACTTACACATGGAATGTAAAAACAAAACAAACAAAACATAACAAAAATAGACTCATAGATACAGAGAACAAACTGGTAGTTGCCACAGGGGAGGGAAGGGGGGGTGGCAGATGACAGAGGCAAAGGAGATTAAGAGGTATGGAGTCACCGTTAATAAAAATAAAGAAGTTGTGGGGATATAACATACACACGTGGAATACAACCTGTATTGTGGTGATCATTTCATAACGTATAAAAATATTCAATCACTATGTTGAGTACCTGAAAGGATTATAACGCTGTATGTTAATTATAACTCAATTTTAAAAAAGAACTCAGGGTTCCCATTTTTCCATCTACTTTTCTATCAGTAACGTCGGCAATAATGCTATAATATGGCTACACCTGGTGGCTCAGATGGTAAAGAATCTGCCTGCAATGCACAAGACTCAGGTTCAATCCCTGGGTCGGGAAGATCCCCTGGAGAAGAGAATGACTACCCCCTCCAGCATTCTTGCCTAGAGAATTCCATGGACAGAGGAACATGGCGGGCTACAGTCCATGGGGTCACAAAGAGCTGGACACGACTGACTAACACATGGCTACACCAGCTCTAGGCATTTGTCCTCACATAAGCCAACCAAAAGCAGGAAGAAAGAGGAGCCACACCAGCTTTTGGCCATGCCACTCTCCTAATTAAAGAGGAAAAGTGCCGCAGAACACCCCTTCCCCAGCATCTGTTTACATTTCATTGACCAGAAGTGAGTCAATGCTATAAATCACCAGCAAAAGAGAATGCAATGACCATGACCGACTGCATTAGTCTGGTTCTCCAGAGAAAGGGAATCAGTAGAGGAAAAAATATATTTATATGTATACATCTGTGTGATATAATTATAAGTATTTATAAATTTTTTATATAAAGAGATTTATTATAAGGTATTGGTTCATGTGCCGATGGAAGCTGACAAATCCCAAGCTCCACAGTCAGCAAGCTGGAGGCTCAGGTTCAGGAGAACTGATGGTATAAGGTCCAGTTTCAGCACAAGCGTGAGTTAAAAACAGAACACTGATGTCCCAGCTCTAAAACACTCAGGAAAGGGAAGATTTTCTTAATCTAGGCAGGCTACTGGATTGGATGAAGCCCATCATCCACACTGAGGGGGGCAATCTGCTTCACTAAATCAACTGAATCAACTGTTAAATCTCATCCAGAAACACCCTCATAGACACATTCAGTTTAACCAAATATCTGGGCACCCCATGGCCGAGTCGACACAAAATTAACCACCACTGTGGCTTAGATTAAGAATAATCTATCAGGGCTGAGCCTACTTTTCCTAGCAAGTCACTGCTCAATAGACAGACAATATTTGGAGTGTGTCGGAGAAGGCAGGGGCACCCACTCCAGTCCATGGACGGGGGAGCCTGGTGGGCTGCAGTCCATGGGGTCGCTGGGAGTGGGACACGACTGAGCGACTTCCCTTTCACTTTTCACTTTCATGCATTGGAGAAGGCAGTGGCACCTCACTCCAGTCCTCTTGCCTGGCAAATCCCAGGGACGGGGAGCCTGGTTGGCTGCCTTCTATGGGGTCGCACAGAGTCGGACACAACAGAAGCGACTTAGCAGCAACAGCAGCAAGACAAAAAGATGGGATATTGGCTAGGCCACAGGTTGTTTCTTTGCAGGTGTTTATGTGTTTATGAAAATTAAGCTTTTAAAAGTGGGTTAACAACAAACTCCAAAAAAATGTGGATGATAGTCATATGACTGTCTCTCTGGAGCATTACAAAACTATATATATATATATATATATTATTCTACACACATATTATTGTAGAAAATACTAAAAGTGTAGATAAGTGAAGAGGTGATAAAAATGACCTGAAATCCCATTATCAAGTGACAACCAGTGTTAAAACTTCCATATACATAAACTTCTAACATTTTCCTATTCATATTAACACATTTTTAGAGAAAAGTGAGATCATACTGAACAACACTATTTTGCAATTGAAATTCTCTCCTGCAATATACTTCACACATATTGGCTTATTCCATATTGACTTACACAGTTCTACTGCATTTATAAACAGTAATATTGAAACATAAGGTGATTTTTCCCAAGACCCCTTTGCTGTAAGTGACAGGGCTAGGATCATCTACATCTGTCTCCAGTCATGTCCAACTCTGTGTAACTCTGTGGACTGTAGCCTGTGAGGCTCCTCTGTCCATGGGATTCTCCAGGCAATAATAGTAGAGTGGGTTGCCATGCCATTATCTGGGGGATATTCCTGACTCAGGGACTAAACCCATGTCTCTTAAGTCTCCTGCATTGGCAGGCAGGTTCTTTACCACTAGAGTCACCTGGGAAGCCCTCTTCAAAACCTAGCTTTCCTCCAAAACACCAGTGCTGTTTAACCAGGGGGACACACCAGCATCATCCAGGAACCTGAGAAAATATACACCTCCTGGATCTCACTACTGTCTGAGAACCTCTTAGCTGCCTTAGAAGGACAAGGGCCAAACATTGAGTCTGGAGTTGAACTGTCTGCCCACCTGGCAAAATTCTGCTTGAAAACCTAGTGTCTATATAATCAGAAGAACCTAATACTTATCATGATAGTTCAACTGAAACTTTTTTTTATATATAGATTCTACTCCTTCTTCCACAAACAGGAGTAGATGAATGAAAGTGCTTGTCAAGTCTGGCATCTCTTGGGGGATTCCCAGGGCCACAACACATTGTGTCCACTTTCTGTGGTTTTCCCAATGCACATTCATGTATATAAAGGCTCTGAGAAATCCTGCAACAAAGAACCCCTTTTCGCTTTGTTCTTAACACTCAGGATTTCTCAAACTTCTTTGGCCATGGAAACTTTGTGTGTGTGTAACACCTATTCACAGAGTATGCTCTGTGAAATTTGGCTCTATTTTAGGTATCACCTTCAGGAAGCAGGACTGAGATGAGGAGGAAGAAAATCCACTTTAATCGTCTCTGCAAAGTTAGCTGGCATTCCATGCAGGCTGGTTCAATCCCACATTCTGGGCCCGCCTCTCTTATCTATTCCCTCCAAGAGAGGAGAAACAAACACCCATCTCTACTCGGCTTCCTGTCCTTTCTCTCAACCTCTGGGCCAAAGCCAAGGAATGGCTTGCTCCCCCTCTGGTTCCCGGCCCCACATTACCCAGAGGGAAATTCAGTTGGGCTCGTAGCAGATAAGTTCAACGAGGCTGTCAAATGGGAACCCAAACGTGAGCAGAGACCAGGAGAGCCTCTGACCAGCTCTGGTTTTCCTTTCCTGCAATTTCAGTGACCTCGTCCTCCGCTGCTCCTCTCCTCGCGCTTCCTAATGAAAATCCTCATCCCTGGACGACCTCGGGAATTGATTCAACGAGTCTGTGTTCAGCACATCGACTGCGGAGACGATATCCTCTTAGCTAGTGATCTGTTTTGTGTAGGAGTGACAAAACATTCCAAAATCCAATTTGCTGTTGCGAATCCTGGTTCATGGAGAAGGCACCGTGAAGAGGGCGGCGGGCAGCCAAGCTGAGCCGGCAAAGAGGATGCTCGACGTCTCGCACACGCGTGTTGGTATGAGTCCGAGCAGGCCAATGGTGGCAGCCGCTCCTGCTGCGGCCCCGAGGGGTGGAGATGAAATCCAAGGGCACCCTTCTAGCCGCCTCAAGCTTAGTAGAAGCTTCACTCACTTCAGCGTGGAGGAGAAGCCAAATAAATAACACAGAGAATGAAAGTTTGTCTTTTGGAGAGACAAAAACCAAACTAACCACAGCAGATCACCTGTGGATGTTCCCGACAGTATTCAGGCCAGAGAGACCAAGTCAGGTAGCTTATGCCCGACTTCCAGGTGGAACAGCACCCAGCTGGATGAATGGGCTCCATCAGGGCCTTGCTGCCCACATTTCTCAGAATCAGGATGTCCTTCCTGGCTAAGTGCTACACTTACCATAAGTCCATACAATGACCTTCCCCACCCACAGGCCATTTGCACCGATTTCCAATGAATCTCCATTCCAACACCATATGGTCTAGGCCCCCAGCACATCATGACATCCACAAGCAAAGATTCCTTTCTTGCCTCTGGCTTCCAAGATCTGGAACCCTAGGGTGGCTAATCAATGAATGAGGCAGCAAGTGGTGAGCACCTACTGTGTGCACACTTCCCAAAGAATGAAAAGACCATGCGCTGTATAGCAGAGGGACCTTGGGCATTCATTCCACCTTAGTTAATTCCCACTTTACTGCAGGATTTGAAGGATTAAATGAGAGTGTGAAGCAGCCACTGGGAGAACTAGACTCCTACCAGCATAAGACGGAGAGCCTCACAGAGTCAAAAGCAGAGATCAGGACCGCACTCATCCACTCCTCCTTAGGCTTTTCCCAGGATGAAATAGGAGCTGCCAAGTGAGGCAAGAGTCACCCTCAGGAACTGAGCACTCTGCCAGAACGATCCTCGAAATTTCACAACCAATAGCAGTCAAGGATAAGGCCCAACCCTATTTGGTGATAGGGGAAGTCGAGGTTCAAAGAATGAATAGATTTGCCTGGGATCACAGAGGTGGTCCAAGGGAGAAACCAGATATTCTAAACCTCGCCCCAGCACATTCCCCGCAAACCTCCCCATGGCTTGCTAAGGATACAAACAGCACAGTGACAAGGGGCCAGGTCAGTCTGCCTAGGGTTGAGACCTGACTCCACCCCCTACTAGCTGTGTGATCCTGGACAAAGTCCTTACCCTTCCCCCAACACTGCCCCCACCTCAGTTTTCTGGGGGAGGAAATGGGGATAATAACAGTGATTGTCCTTCTGGGCTGTTAAAGGAAGACATGGGCCAACATGCTGCTGCTGCTGAGTCACTTCAGTCGTGTCCGACTCTGTGTGACCCCATAGACGGCAGCCCACCAGGCTACCCCGTCCCTGGGATTCTCCAGGCAAGAACACTGGAGTGGGTTGCCATTTCCTTCTCCAATGCATGAAAGAGAAAAGTGAAAGTGAAGTCGCTCAGTCTGTCCGACTGTTAGCGACCCCATGGACTGCAGCCCACCAGGCTACTCCATCCATTGGATTTTCCAGGCAAGAGTACTGGGGTGGGGTGCCATTGCCTTCCCCGGGGCCAACCTGGGCAAACCCTTAAACGACGCCTCTACCAAGTAAGTGCTCAGGACATATTAGCCACCATTATTACTAATTATTATTTTTCATTCTGTTATTTTCACAAGGACAAATACGTCCTCACAGCCTCTTCCCTGGGAAGGCTGATGTCACATGATCCTAAGCACAGAGATGCCGGAGTTCATGCAGACTTGGCCTGGGACTCAGGAAGCTTTTCTTCCAAGCTGCTTGGTACCGAGCAGGGAAACAGCCTCCTCTTTCAGAAACAAGACCCCTGCTCTGGGAATTAAGACCCCTGCCTCCTTCCACTTTAAAGATCCCTTGCTTACCACTAAGCAGCAGAGCCCCCTTCAGCCTCCCTGCTGACTTCACCTTCCTGCCACAACTGGAAGGCTGGGTGTGACCTGGGCAGTGAGGAGGGAGGAAGGAAGAGCCGGTCAGCCCTGACCAAGAGAGGGCATCAAATGGGGGTGCAGGGTGGAGAGCAGTCGGGTGCATACCTACTAGACAGGTAGCCTCTGCAGGGCTCCTCTAGCCCAAGCCTTGCTCCACAGAACCCATAGGGCAATTACCCTAATCACGTGCATCTCCGCAACAGCCGTTTGATTTATTAGTGCGCCGTCTTTCTAAAATGCCGCTCTTAAATATAAATAACACTTAATCATCCAGCTGTCGTTAAATTCATGTTATATTGATTTCTTGGAGTGCCACAAATTTGAGAGCGAATGGGCTGGCGGATGTGTGCACGAAGCCACGAGGTGGATTGGCAAGGGGAGGGGCGGGGATGGGAGGAAAGTGGCGGGGCGGGGGGGAGGAAGAGGGGGTGTCAAGGGAGGGACATGAGCCCTGCTCCACTGCCCGAGGGTCCCAGCCGGCTTCACATCGGGCAGCGCTGGACACAGATGAAGAAGAGAAAAGAGCCGAGAAAGAGTAGCTCGTGTGTTGCATCCCAGACGCATCCCAGCCTGGATCTCGGGCAGGTTTTCTGCAGGGCAGACACCCTATCACAGCCCCTCGCTGAAGCCACCCCAACAGGTCTTGAAGTGGCATTGTCTGTGAATTGGCTTCTCCGGGTGAGGATGGAGAGAAAAACGACTGAAAAATGCCCCCTAGCTGGCTAGGAGGAGAGAGATGGGCGGCGATTTCTTTTGCATCAAAGCTTAGGGTTAACTAGGAGCTGAGAGCGGGTGATTTCCCCGCCCCCTGAGCGCTCTCTCCACTTCAGGACCGCTGCCGCACTAGAAAGACACAACCCCCGCCCGCCGCACCCCCCCCACCTTAATTCCCAGCAGCCTTCGTGTCGTGATTAGAAGGATCGGGAGGCCAAGTGTAGGAAGACTCTGCGGTGCAGACTTCCCTGTCTGCGGGGAACAGCGGCCGCGGGGAGGGAGAGGTGCAGAAACGCAGAAAGGAAACAACTTGGCGGCCTCGGATTCCTCCGGAAACGTTTGCCCGAGCGTCGGTGGGCATCCAGAATGATGGGCTGGGAGGACAGAGGCGAGCCCGGCAGTAGCTGGATCCAGCGAGAAGGCAGGGCTCGCCGGCAAGCCACGCGGCGCGCCCACAGCAGAAGCGCCCGGTGCACAGCCCCGCAGCAGCGAGGGTCTGCAGAGAAGCTAGAATGACTCCGTTCCGAGCAATGAGGAGGCCCCTCCCCCACCTAGAGAACTTAACTGGAAGGCTACTGGGGGACTGGTGGAGAGGGAGAGTGGCAACGAACGTGACATGCTCCAGGGCTGGGCCAGAGAGCCAGGGAGAAAATAAGATGTACAGCCAGCTTTACACAGATGTTAATTAATGCTTGCTTTGTCCTAGAAACCAAATTGGTACCTAACACAAGTTCCGAAAGTGTGGGGATTTTTTGAACCCCCGTTAAAAAAAAAAAAAAAGTTTATCTTGTCACCAGCATAGTGACTGCTGGCTTGGCGTGAATATGATGGATCCTGAGGCTGCAAATAATCAAGAAAGGAAAGTGGTTGGGGAAGGAAGCCGAGAAAGGGGCAGAGATTTCTCCTGGAAGGCACACAGACCTTTCCGGAAGCTTGGACCCCACCTTTCTGCCCTTTTAAGGTGCCCTGAGGGAATGTTTACCTGGGAGCCACCCACCGCCGCTGATGCTCCCTATTTCTGAAGAAAACCATGTGCTGCTCCACGCATACGTGGGACCTCCCTGTCCACGCACCCACAGGGCATGCGTGCGAAATGTTAAGGCTCTCCCGTAACCTCAAAGATACAGAGATGGGTCCCGCTGTCAACCTTTGTTATGTGGTTGAAAGAGCTGACCACATATAGCAAGGCTTTTTGAGAAGGCGCACGTATATCTAGGTGCGTGTACACACACCCACCATTCTTAAAAAGAGGATAATATCTCTTCCCGACTGGGTTCTCCCCATTGTGAGAGCTTTGCTTTATTCCATCTACCCTTTTCAATCAATCAAAGAGCAGCTCACACAGCACACAGCGGGGGAGTACAATCCCCCTCGGGGGATGTCTGGTTCTCTCCTTCCCAGCCTAACCGGAGACCTTTGCAGGGGCTGAAAAAAAGTTTGAAAATAGCAGAGAGATGGGGGTAGGAAGAGGGCCCTTTAGTTCAGCACCCATCTTCAGTATTTACAGAATCAGCCCAATCCTGTGCCCAGCACTGAAGCCCACTTGTTCGAAAGAATGTTGCCTCCTTCCCCCTAATGTTCTGGAAAACTCCCAACATATTTTTCCCACTGGTGGGTTTGCAGGACACACTGAACACATGATCTTGTATAGAGAGTACAAGCTGATTCCATTTCTTGCCAAGTTGTCCAACAAGCTATGCCAAAAGGGACAGCTCCAGAAACACAGAACCTCGCTAAATCTATATTCAACTCCAAACTGCTGTTGTAATGGATCTCACATTCTGCTCCCTACAACTGAGCCCTGAACGGGTTGGTCTTTGATCCCCAAATGGGAACTGTGAAGAAAAAAATAAAAAAAGACAACTTTGGGAACCCTATCACTTCCCACCTCCTCCAGAAAAAGTTTGAAAATGGGCAGCCTGTGACACTCCAGCCAGGGAGGGAAAAAAAAAAAAAAAAAAACACAAGCTTAAGGGAGATAGAGCCTTGAACCACAGGCGGTTCCACATGTCAGGAGCAGCCTAGCTCTGGGAGACGCTGCCAGACAGACCCAAGAATGTCTGGCCTCTTTGTAGGGTGGGCACTGCTGAGGTGATCATGNAAAAAAAAAAAAAAAAAGACAAGCTTAAGGGAGATAGAGCCTTGAACCACAGGCGGTTCCACATGTCAGGAGCAGCCTAGCTCTGGGAGACGCTGCCAGACAGACCCAAGAATGTCTGGCCTCTTTGTAGGGTGGGCACTGCTGAGGTGATCATGAAGGTGGTGGTCTGGGGGACCCTCCTTCCTTCCTGCAGTGCGCCCTCTTCCATCTCCCTTCTAGTTCTATTTCTCAGACACACAGCTTGAAAGGCATGTGGCAGGTGTTAGGCGCAGGCAGGGGAAAGCATCCCCATGTTTCCCCGGGCACAGTGCAGCGGAAAGGCTAGGGAGCCCCCGGCGCGTGTAGGATTGCTGTTGCCCACTGACTGGAGATACTAGTAGGTTAGACCTTCTACGGAGGATCCGGCCCCAGACAGTCCCTCTAGACCAGCCATACACCCAAGCGATGCTTAAGCCCCTTCCTGCCTGAAACCCGGGCGCATTCCCGGGAAACCAAGCGTTGCCTCGCTTCAGAAAGGCAGTTGTGCTGCCTCTTACCGGGGAAACGCAGTGCCTGTTCCATACGCACCGCCCTACAGAACTGCAGCCCCATCCGCCTCTGTGGCCTCCTCCCCGTGCGCGGGGCCACCCCGCTCTCCAAAGATCTGTCTGAATATCTGTCGGTCCGTCCCAGCGTTAAAAACCCCCGGTGGCCAAGGCCACGGAGCAGAGATTACCTGGGGCGCGTCTCCCAAGACCATGAATTCTCTGGGTTTTGTTTTTTTTTTTTTAACCAGCTAGGGATGCCAGTGGCTGGGAACTGGGGGTGGGGGGGGGGATCGCTCCCTCAACCTGGCCGGCCGGGAGGGAGAGGCAAGAAGGCACAGAATCCCACCCGAAAGTCCCGGTTGGCGAAGTCTGAGTCCCAGAGCGTCAGAGGAGAAAGAACACGGGAAATACCTGCTCCGGCCGCGCCGCACCTACGTGGGTGTCCAGGTGGGACGTGGACAGGTGCGAATGCGCAGCGTGTGCCTATGTGTACGTGTGTGTGTGCGCGCGCGCGTGTGTGTGTGTGTGTGTGTGCGTGCGTGCAGGGGGCTGGCTCCGGGGCAGCCCAGGACTCCGGACCGCGCGGGTATCTCCGCCCGCGCTGTCCTCGCCCGCCCGGCTCCTTACCTGCAAGCGCCTCTTTGCCTGCTTCAGCTGGAGCGCCGCATTGACACTGCAGATGGTGCTGGGGCCGCTGCCTCTCGCCCTCCTCTGAACGTGTGCGTGTGCGCGCGTGTGGCTGCCTCCTCCAGCCCAGCCCCAAACCAACGCGAATACTCCACCGAGGCGCGGGGAACCCAGGGGGGGAGGCCAGGGAAGCGGAGGGCGAAATCAGAGCCTGTGGGACTTGACAGCTCCTCCGGCGGCGTCCAGGGTGGGCGGAATGTCCAACAGAAAGGTCGGGAAATGCGGCTAGCTTCCAAGCACCCGTTTTCCCCGAGATCCCGAGCCCCGAAGCCCGAGCAGCAGCTGTGGCAGCTCTCGGGGGCTGCGGTGGCGACGCGGGGCCGCCCCCCTTCGTCCCCACCCCCGCGGGCTGAATGTCCTTGATGCCAAGCGGGCACGGCGGCGTCACTCCGCACCGCCCATGCTCGCCCGGTCGGGCCGCTGCCCGGGCGCGGCGAGTGCGCCGGGGACCCGCCGGGGAGCGCTGTCCGCACCTCTGCGCGCCTCCTTGGGCAGCGGCGGCCACCCCCCGGCCACCCGCGGTCGGCCGCGCCGCGGCTGCTCCCGCCCCCGTCGGGGGACGGGCCGGGCCGGGCCGAGGGGCCGGGGCTGGGGGGCCGCGGGAGCCGCCGGCTGCTCCCTGGGGANACGTGTCCCTCCCTCATCCCGGCTACAACCTCCACCCACCCCACCAAAGTGGCACCATCAATTTTGCCCTCCAGGGACCTCCTCTCACGGGCAGCCATCAGGGATGACCCTCAAAAGGAGCGCATGGTTTCTGGCTTCCTCCATCCGGTCTGGTTTTCAACTTTCCGTTTTTTTTCCCCACAGCCAGCAACTTCCTGTCCATTATTGTCCTCCCATTGAAACATCTTCAGGGAATCTTCCTACTGGGTGGAAATGATTGACAACAGCATACATTTCTATACCTTCCTGTAGGAGTTTCCACAGAGGTCAGGGTTTCAAACCAGGGAGACTGAAACCAGCTGGGCACTGGGGAGCTATACAAGCCCCAAGGTGACCCAGACAGGCCTTGCTGAAGCTTTGCCCTGGAGAGGTGGCTGCCCGGATGAGCAGGAGAACGCCAGGCCCCAGTGAGAAGGAAACCAGACATGGGGTTGTTTGGGGAGAGGGTATTCCAGGAGACACAGTGGAGCCCTGGGAGCTTCTGGTCCTCCGCTGAGCGGCGCAAGGCCCAGAAAGCAGCAAGGACTTATCTTATTAGCTTGCGTTAATACATTGATCTGTCTCTTCTCAGAAACCCTGGATCCCAGACTCTAGATAAAGCACACACTATCAGGTTAGTTTCGGAAGTCCAGAGAAACAGAACAAAATAAGTCAGTCTTGCTGCTTCTTGGAACTCCATCAGGATTTGAGGAAGCCCAGGACCAAATGTTTCTCCAGGACGGACCCAGACTAGGGAGAGACAAGCCAGGCGCCCCAGAGGCAAAATTTCAGGAGGCATGCACGCTCAGGCGCCTTCCTGTCAGGCGGTCCTCACCCCGGTCTGGGCCCCACTTCAAGATATCTTCTCTAAAATTGCTGCATGAAACCATCACAGTCCTCTCCCAGAGGTGACAGCCCCACGGAAAACCCTAATGGGTTACTTATGGAATATGGTTCCATAAAAGCAGGAGGGAGGGGGAACCCTTTCAAATGTGTTTACCACTCAGCTTTCAGGGTACGCCATAAAAATGCCGAAGGTGGGGGGCGGGGGGAGTGAGAAAAACATCTCTGCTTCCATTCTCAGCCATCTAGCATGTATTTTTAATACAACTTGATTTTTTCTCTTGTAGCTTGTGTGTGCACATGACTGTGTGTGTGTGTGAATATTGCTGGTACGCCCCAGGTCCATTTTCGGATGGATGGATGGGAAGTCAAAGACCTTTTTTTTTTAGCGGTAGCAAATAAAATGTATTTATTATTCTTTATCTCCTGCCTAGTGTGTGGCGTCATTTATTTTCATTCAAAGAAATAAATGCCATGTGGTGCCTGAAGAGCAATAACAGAGCCAAATGACAAAGAAAGAGTGAGGCAAAGAGCTGGCCCAACAGTGGGCAGGTGAGGGGTCCCACCAGCCAATTCTCCTGTAGTCAACAGGGCCGTTTTCCTTCTTTTCCCTTCCATTTAACCTTCCACTTAACAACCAGGTGAAAAGTGTGCTGCAGGGTGGTTATAAGGTCCTTGCGGGGAAAAACATGAAAGGTCAAATTAGCAACAGTGCTGGACCTGTTTTTTTGTTTTCTTTTCTTTTAATTATGATAGCCACTTGTGTTTACTCTCTCTGCACTGGAGAGTGCGATGGATTGGGATGAGCCGTGCTCTAGAACGGATGTTAGAAGACCTGGGTCCTAGTCCTGACTCTGCCACCTGCCTGTTCTATAATTTGGGGTGGATCAGACCTTTTCAGTGACACTCTGTCTTCTCAACTGCCCCATTTACCCCTTGGAGGCAGTGACATTTGGAAGATGCTATCCGCGTGCTTGGAGACTCTAAGGTAAACGCGATACACAACTAAGGGATTAGCAATGCTTTTCAGAGGACCTTTTTAAAAATAGCACCCTACAGGGAGGGCTAGAGGGTTCTCTGTCATCTTGACCATTCTCGTCTACACCTGTCTCTTATACACATCTAGATGTGTATAAGAGACAGGGCTCGGCCGCCGCCGGAGCTCCCGGGCTGCCTGCTGCCGCCGCGGCTCGCTGCTGCTGTGCATTGAAGCCCGGCCAAGCGCTGCAAAAACTCCAGCTGCCTGGCGCTCTCTGGGTCCTCCTCTCCTCCCTCCCGCCCTCCCCGCTTCCCTGCCTCCCTCCCTCGCCGTGCCCCCGCCCCTCCGCGCCGCCCGCCGCCTCTCCCTCCCTGGCTTGCGCTGGCTGGCTCGGAGCTCGGCTGACAGCTAGACCGCCCGAGAGCGGCCGGCAGAGGGGGCAGGGGGCGCCTCCCGGCACCCAGCGCCCGCGCCGCCGCCTCGTCCGCGCTTCCCGCTCCCACGTTGAAGGAGACCCGCCTGGTGCCCTCGGCCCGCACCAGGCGATCCCGCCGGCGGCGAGGTGGGGCGGAGGGGCGCGTACTTGGTGGCACGGGAGCCGGGCGCGCCCGCGAGATGAGGCACACAGCCGCCTCCGGCAGGTCCGGATATGTGCGCCAACGGTCGGAGGGACCCTAGTTGCTCAGAGCCAACACAGCGACACAGGCACGCGTGCCCCGAATCAGAGCCCCGCCCCAACACCCAGCGGGGGACCTGAGGATGCGAGGCTCGTTTGAGAGAATATGGGTGGTCAGTGGCCCTAGAACTCCCTTGCTAACCTGATTTCTCTAGTCCTGTTCCTATTGAGGCCAGCCTGGCTCCTCTCTTCTTGAAAACCCTAGATCCTAGACCAGAGCAAAAACAGACAATACCAACATCAGGGTGGTTTCTGAAGTCCAAAGAAAACAATCAGGATGTTGCTCAGGTTCAGAGATCCATAGGGCAGGGAGCAAATATGGAAGTGAGAAGCTCTATCCCTGAAACCTCTATCTGCATCCTCCCAGGACTGTGCCCCATCCAGCAAAAAAAAACTGCGATTTCCACACTTAATTTAGCCCGAGACATCCACGTGTCCCTCCCTCATCCCGGCTACAACCTCCACCCACCCCACCAAAGTGGCACCATCAATTTTGCCCTCCAGGGACCTCCTCTCACGGGCAGCCATCAGGGATGACCCTCAAAAGGAGCGCATGGTTTCTGGCTTCCTCCATCCGGTCTGGTTTTCAACTTTCCGTTTTTTTTCCCCACAGCCAGCAACTTCCTGTCCATTATTGTCCTCCCATTGAAACATCTTCAGGGAATCTTCCTACTGGGTGGAAATGATTGACAACAGCATACATTTCTATACCTTCCTGTAGGAGTTTCCACAGAGGTCAGGGTTTCAAACCAGGGAGACTGAAACCAGCTGGGCACTGGGGAGCTATACAAGCCCCAAGGTGACCCAGACAGGCCTTGCTGAAGCTTTGCCCTGGAGAGGTGGCTGCCCGGATGAGCAGGAGAACGCCAGGCCCCAGTGAGAAGGAAACCAGACATGGGGTTGTTTGGGGAGAGGGTATTCCAGGAGACACAGTGGAGCCCTGGGAGCTTCTGGTCCTCCGCTGAGCGGCGCAAGGCCCAGAAAGCAGCAAGGACTTATCTTATTAGCTTGCGTTAATACATTGATCTGTCTCTTCTCAGAAACCCTGGATCCCAGACTCTAGATAAAGCACACACTATCAGGTTAGTTTCGGAAGTCCAGAGAAACAGAACAAAATAAGTCAGTCTTGCTGCTTCTTGGAACTCCATCAGGATTTGAGGAAGCCCAGGACCAAATGTTTCTCCAGGACGGACCCAGACTAGGGAGAGACAAGCCAGGCGCCCCAGAGGCAAAATTTCAGGAGGCATGCACGCTCAGGCGCCTTCCTGTCAGGCGGTCCTCACCCCGGTCTGGGCCCCACTTCAAGATATCTTCTCTAAAATTGCTGCATGAAACCATCACAGTCCTCTCCCAGAGGTGACAGCCCCACGGAAAACCCTAATGGGTTACTTATGGAATATGGTTCCATAAAAGCAGGAGGGAGGGGGAACCCTTTCAAATGTGTTTACCACTCAGCTTTCAGGGTACGCCATAAAAATGCCGAAGGTGGGGGGCGGGGGGAGTGAGAAAAACATCTCTGCTTCCATTCTCAGCCATCTAGCATGTATTTTTAATACAACTTGATTTTTTCTCTTGTAGCTTGTGTGTGCACATGACTGTGTGTGTGTGTGAATATTGCTGGTACGCCCCAGGTCCATTTTCGGATGGATGGATGGGAAGTCAAAGACCTTTTTTTTTTAGCGGTAGCAAATAAAATGTATTTATTATTCTTTATCTCCTGCCTAGTGTGTGGCGTCATTTATTTTCATTCAAAGAAATAAATGCCATGTGGTGCCTGAAGAGCAATAACAGAGCCAAATGACAAAGAAAGAGTGAGGCAAAGAGCTGGCCCAACAGTGGGCAGGTGAGGGGTCCCACCAGCCAATTCTCCTGTAGTCAACAGGGCCGTTTTCCTTCTTTTCCCTTCCATTTAACCTTCCACTTAACAACCAGGTGAAAAGTGTGCTGCAGGGTGGTTATAAGGTCCTTGCGGGGAAAAACATGAAAGGTCAAATTAGCAACAGTGCTGGACCTGTTTTTTTGTTTTCTTTTCTTTTAATTATGATAGCCACTTGTGTTTACTCTCTCTGCACTGGAGAGTGCGATGGATTGGGATGAGCCGTGCTCTAGAACGGATGTTAGAAGACCTGGGTCCTAGTCCTGACTCTGCCACCTGCCTGTTCTATAATTTGGGGTGGATCAGACCTTTTCAGTGACACTCTGTCTTCTCAACTGCCCCATTTACCCCTTGGAGGCAGTGACATTTGGAAGATGCTATCCGCGTGCTTGGAGACTCTAAGGTAAACGCGATACACAACTAAGGGATTAGCAATGCTTTTCAGAGGACCTTTTTAAAAATAGCACCCTACAGGGAGGGCTAGAGGGTTCTCTGTCATCTTGACCATTCTCGTCTACACTGGTTCAAAGTGGGTTTCTGCAGGACGTACAGACCCTCTTAGCTCCTGCACATCCACACCCTCCGCCCCTGCCTGCTGGGGAGGGGCCTAGAAAGACCGGAGCTTTCTCCTGCTGACAGTGGGTCTGCAAGTCACCCATTCTCTGCCTGCGCTAGTAGGTACACTGCAGAGGTCATTGCCTGGTTTATGGCCACAAGAGGGAGAAACTAAACGGCACACCGCTTCCTAAAGTTCTGTTTTCTAAGGAGACGATTTTGGTGGCGATTTGGTGGTGGTTTCTAGAGACAGTTGAGAAGTAGAGTAGTGGTTCATCCCTCAGGCTGAATAAAAGGCCAGATTTAACAGGAGAGGGGAGAAGAAATCCTTGAGTTTTCCTTCACTTAGCCACCACCGTTTTATTAGTCTAGGAACAGAACCGCTATTTAAGTTGATAAAAGCCAGATTTGCTCGTTAAATAAATCACCAGAGCTTGGTGGTGCTATAGAGAAAAATTTCCCCCCATAACTGGCCCCATGGCTGGGTTTGAAACTGCACCCGGCGCTGTATAGAGGAAAAAAAAAACAAACCAGCCGAGTCCGCAGCTTAAAAACCTACATTGTGGCGCCACCTGCAGGCGAGTCGAAATATCAACACGATCCCAACGCCGCGGAGGCTGGGAGGAAAGAGGCGACACTGCGCTGGAAACATGGGGTCAGGGCTCCAGACGGAGAGAAGGACCCCAACTCCCCAGCTGACCCCTGATTTCCAAATGTGTCACCAGGTGCCCACCACACTCCTGCCAGCTTCAATCTGCATCCTCCTGAAAGCTGCCGTTTCGAGGTGTCCACAACTGCTGTCAAGATTCTGTCTGTGGAAACAAACTCATTTTTTTCCTGTCTCCTAAGGGGTTAAGTTGGGCCTCCCTGGTGGCTCAGTGGTAAAGAATCCACCTGCCAATGCAGGAGATGCAGGTTCCATCCCTGGGTCCTGGGTCGGAAGATCCCCTGAAGAAGGAAATGGCAACCCACTCCAGTATTCTTGCCTGGAGAATCCCGTGGACAGAGGAGCCTGGTGGGCTATCATCCATGGGGTCTCAAAATAGAGTCGTACATTGCTTGGTGACTAAGCAACAAGAAACAAGAGGTTCATCTCAGCCTTTAACCTAAGGGTTCCATTTCCAAGACTCCAGGCCATAACGCTGTAAAACCGGACAGAGAAATGACTTCCCTTTGAGGAGGGCGGGGGAGGAACATGCTTGTGGCACCACAGTTCCTAATTGTACTTGACCTTGGTGACAGAGCGGGTGGGTGCTTCCTTGAAGCTCAGATGGTAAAGAATCTGCCTGCAATTTAGGAGACGCAGGTTTGATTCCTGGGTCGGGAAGATCCCCTGGAGAAGGAAATGGCTACCAACTCTGGTATTCTTGCCTAGAGAATGCCATGGACAGAGGAGCCTGGCAGGCTACAGTCCCTAGGGTTGCAAAGAGCTGGACACGACTGAGCGGCTGACACTCTGCTGACTGGGTATCGTTAGTAGAGCCAAATCACTTCAGGCTTCTTCAGCCTGTAGGTGCTAGCGAGGAACCTCATAGTGACATCTGAATCTCATCTCCCAGCATTTTCCTGCTCATGCAGACTTGGCCTCCACTGACAAGCCCCTCCCTGATTCCTCCCATATGTCAGAGACCCCCAAGAATGGTTGTGCTGAGGAACAAGTCTGATCACGTTATCCTCCACAGGCCTCGTCATGGACGTCCACTGCCACAGCCGCATGATGGAAGGACATCTCGGCATCACCTCTGCCCGCCTACACTGCTGGGCACAGCCAGCCCTGCTGCTCTGCTGTAGCTTCCCAGGCCACACCAGGGGTCCAGTGCCAAGGCAGGCAGGATGCTCGCTCCCTTCTCCCACTCACACGCTTGGTGGATCTTGGTCATCTGGGCCCTGAAGCAGGTCCCAGGGTTCAGGCCCTAAATCCCCTTCACCCACACAAAATGAGAAAGTGGCAGTCACTCAGTTGTGTCCGACTCTCTGCAACCCCATGGACTGTAGTCCACCAGGCTCCTCTGTCCATAAGATTCTCCAGGCAAGAAGATCCTCCCCAGACCCCTCACCAACCACCTCTCTCTAGAATTCTCCCTTCTCTTCCAGCCAATGAACCACTTGTCTTTTCAACTGCAGGAACCAGAAGTCGGAGGATACAGTGAGTGGTAGGTATGTGACCTAACTTGATTGGCCAGAAATAGCCAATCCAGAGTCCCCATTCTGGCCAGCTCCATATCTTGCTACATACAACAAGAAAATGTAAACACTTCTGTGTGACCCTTCTTGGGGGTTCCACCCCAGGAGGCATGAGGTCCTATAGCACACCTGAATTCCAAGAACAAGATGCCATTCATGGCTTCCACATGAAGGCTCCATCTTGCTTCTGCCCCATTCACCTGCCAAGTAGCTTAAAGCGAGTCATTTGGCCCCTCTAACTGGGGCACCAAGAGCACAAAGGCCTCGGTTGTTTTCCTCGTAATGAAGATGGATTTGTGCTAATGGATGAAATACCTTATCTGGTAACACACATTTCCAAGGTGATTGCTAGGTGGTCTGAGTATAATCTAAGTAACTGTGATAACCAGCCTCCAAAATGGCCCTAGTGATCCTTGCCAACTGGTATTCATGCCCTCCTGCAGTCTCCTCCCACAGATACTGACTCAGGAAACCAAGAAAAGACGGTGTGTGACTTCCAAGGCTAGGGCATCAAAGACATTGCAGCTTCCAGCTTGGTCTTGTCGATCACTCTCTCTGAGGGGATGAACATCACCAGGTGGTGAGAACTCTCAAGCATCCTTGAGGAGAGAAAGTGAGGTTTCTCACCAAGAGCCAGCACAACTTGTCATCGTGTGGGGGAACTGCTTTGAAAGGGGGTCCTCTAGCCCCCACCAAGTCTTCAGATGATTCCAGCTTTAAGTCTTTCAACTGAGGTCCCAGACACTGTACAGCAGAGACAGGATACTGCTGTTGTTCAGTTTCTCAGTCATGTCAAACTTTTTGCTACCCCATGGACTGCAGCACGCCAGGCTTTCCTGTCCTCCACTCTCTCCTGGAGTTTGCTCAAACTCATGTCCATTGAGTTTGTAACGCTATCTAACTATTTCATCCCCTGTTGCTCTCCTCTCCTTTTGCCTTCAATTTTCCCCAGCATCAGGGTCTTTTCCAAAGAGTTGACTCTTCACCTCAGGTGGCCAAAGAATTAGGTCTTCAGCTCTAGCATCAGTCCTTCTAATGAATATTCAAGGTTGATTTCCTTTAGGATTGATTGGTTTGATCTCCTTGCTGTCCCAGGGACTCTCAAGAGTCTTCTCCAGCACCACAATTCGAAAGCATCAGTTCTTCGGCACTCAATCCTTTTTATGGTTCAACCTTCACATCCATACACAACTACTGGAAAAACCATAGCTTTGACTATATGGACCTTTGTCAGTAAAGCGATGTCTTTGCTTTTTAATACACTGTCTAGGTCTGTCATAGCTTTCCTTCCAAGAAGCAAGCATCTTCCAATTGCATGGCTGCAGTCACCATCCACAGTGATTTTGGATACTGTTGGAGGTGGGTTATTAAGCTGTGGATAACTAAACATATAGTGATTTACAGGAGAGGGAATCCTCCCCCTAACCTTGGTATCATTAGCCTCTTATTCTTTGAGCTCACTTGACTTTAGAAAGAAGGACAGAGAGGGGCATGCTTCATGCATGATACTGACTATACTGGGCAGGACTGGGCATTAGTGTTTATGTGCCCCGCCAGGAACTCACTACAGAGCTCCTGCATCAGGCCCCTCACCATATTTCACTGTGTTGAGTGAAAATGAGAAAACCCAGCCAGGGGGCTGAAGGCATAACACGCACAGTGCTGAAGTCGTGCTCACTTTAAGTAGACGTGGTCATTTTCAGAGTGTCGGCTTCAGAAACGCCCCACACTGAGACACAGAGTGCGACTGGATGCCGTTCGTGTTAACAAGCTGCCCGGCACCTGCCCGCATGGGGAGCCTCTTGGAGGTCAGATTGAGTGGACTCTGGTGTGAGCACCATGAGAAAGTTCCTCCCACCTGATCCTGACCCTCCCTGCACTGCCAGGCAGCGGGGAGGCCCAAGGTCTCAAGAGAAGACACCGCAGGAAGAGACCGGAAACAGGAGGCGGCCATGTCCGCTCCACCCGGTGCGCTGTGAGGACGTCCGCCCGTCGCCAGCTCCGAGGAACCTCTTCAGCCCTCTGCACCTTCTGGAGAACCAGACCGCGCCTGAGGGTCGTCAGGGGCCAAGGCACCCACAAGGGGAAGGAGGAAGGAAATGAAGGGAAAGACGTGCCTGAACTGAGCTGGCGCAGAAAGAGCTGCAGATGGCGCCTCAGGGAGTTTCCGGGGACCATGCGTAGACCCAAGGTGACTTCCTTCCTCCTTCACATCTCCCTTCATTCTCTTTTCCTCTGTTCTAAAAGGGCTTCCTCCCAAAGCACTCCTGTCTGCCAGCTTTACAAATGCTGGGTGTCTGTCCCCTGTGGGAGCCCCAAGGTCATAGCGGTACTTGGTAGCTGAGTGCGTGGGAGGTCCCACTGTGCGCCCCTCTCTTCAGCCCTGCACTCAGTGGTACCACTCGGACAGCAGAAACCGGCCATGGTAGGAATATTTACACCACAGGAATCAGCACATACTGAAAACCCAGGGCGCCTCCTCCCTTTCTTTTTTTTTTTTTTTCTTTTTTGGTGGAGAGCCACTTGTTAAACCTTTCCAGAAAGGCACCAGGCAGGGCCAGTGATAGGCCAAAAATGAGGCAGGTCAGCACAGGCCAGGCCGGCTGAGCTATTCAGCTGACTGTTCACTGGTGCCCAGCAAACGCAGCAACCACAGGAGCTCAATTTAGTGTCACTGTGGCCAGAGTGAGAGTTCCCTTCTGCCCACGCCCCAACTCTAGATAAGGAGAAAATGTTGAGGCATACCCTTCCTAGTAGCTGTTTTTCCCCAAGTCCTGTGTCTAAGGAGCTTTGTCTCATGTTTCTTGACACTAGAATCAAGAAGGAAAGTTCCTTTCCTTGCCAGGCAAACTGAGGCAAGAGATGTTGAAGTGACATATCTCAGGTTACACAGGAATCTGAAATGTAAACCTGTTAACACCTGTCAGTCACTCTCACCACTTCACTTTCAGATTAATACCTTGGATTTGGCAACAATTCTATTTTCATTCCCTTAAAGCACTGCTGTTAAAATTACGGTACAACCATGCAACAGAACACAGCGTAGTTCTTAAACAAATGAGGTAAATCTATGTAATCAATGCTCTGAAAAAAAAATGCAGAAAGGTATTTGTGTGTATGCTTGCATATTTTTGAATATAGAGAATACTGCATACATATCTATATAGCTTCATATATACATAGAACATTTTGGAAGGAGACAAAATACACTTACCAGCAGAAACCTTAGAGTGGGAGCCAGGGTGATATATATTTTATTGTTTCATTGCATATCTTTTGTTCTTTTTGACATTTTACCCTGTGCAAGTATTACATTCTCCATGCAAGTATTAAAAAAGCTAGTTAAAAAGGAACAAAAAAAAATACTGCTGCTAAAAGCATCTTCATCACACCACTCTCAATTCCCGAATCCAGCCAACCACTCCTCCACCCCATCTGTATCATATTCAAGTTTGCTTTTGTTCTACTTTCTGACTCTCTGCTCCATCTTGCTTGTCTTCTGCGGGCTGCCACGAAGGTCATATAGCAGTCTGTCTGCACAGCATGATGGGGTCAGCATCCAAGCTCTAGTTCTCATCTCTCATTTCCTAAAGACCAACCAGCATCCTACTTGTACTGAGGACTTCTGTTGGTATTAATTGACTAGAGTAAGATTCCCAGATTGATCCAGAACATCCTTTCCATGCTAAAGCAAGTAAATTTGTGTTCATGTGCAGTTTGTCAGTCATGTCCAACTCTTTGCAACCCCATGGTCTGTAGCCCGCAAGGCTCCTCTGTCCATGGGATTTTCCAGGCAAGAATACTGGGTTGCCATTTCCTCCTTCAGGGGATCTTCCCAACCCAGGGATCAAACCCTCATCTCCTGCATCTCCTGTATTGGCAGGTGGATTCTTTACCACCGAGCCACTTGGGAAGCCCCAAAGCAAGTAACTTTAAGTCAAAGGCAGTATTATTCTCCACTGTGGTCAGTAAACTCACGGACACCAATATGCTACCCAGAAATGGTACAGGCTAAACACATGATAATGCCAGGAAGCATTTAGATATTAACAGGTGAAAAACTCCATATTGTGGTTTTTATCTCATCAGGAACTGTGGGAGGGTGTGCATGCTAAGTTGCTTTAGTCATGTCCAACTCTGTGTGACCCCTTAGAATGTAGCCCACCAGGCTCCTCTGCCCATGAGAATCTCCAGGCAAGAATACTGGAGCGGGTTGCCGTTTCTTCCTCCAGGGGATCTTCCTGACCCAGGGATTGAACCCGCATCTCTTATGTCTCCTGCACTGGCAGGCAGGTTCTTTACCATCAGCACCACCTGGAAAGCCCCAGGAACTGTGTAGGGACAGGGAAAGGGCTAGAGACAGGCAAACCTCATTCTCATTTTTCAAAAGGTGAAAATAATGTAAGTACTGAAAACTACAAACAGATGAGCTGGCCCCAGATATTGACCATTGACTCAGTAAAGGGCTGGCATGAGATTATTTAGAAAATGAGATAGTGAGTGCTAGAAATGGGTCTGTGATTGGCAAGAACAAACCCTACCAGGTTGGTTTTGCTCCCTAATTCAACAATGTGGTGAGGCTTTCACATCAAAGAAGTGTAGGAGAGACTATCTGAATTGATCAAGGATTCTTTAATAAGATCTTTCTAGAACACAGGGTAATGTGGGCTGGATGGATCAACTAATTGAGTGGTGAAACCCCAAAGATAATCTTTAATGCATCAAGACAGCATCGAGGAAGGTTTTCTTGGGGTCTGTGTCTGAGCTCAGTTCTTAAACTAATCCTGTTCAACAGATTTACTGGTAACTTGGATAAAGACGGAGGAGACATAGTCATCAAATTTGTCTCTGACTGCAATGAAAAAAAAAAAAAAGTATTTACAATCCTTATCCTTGCTCAGGAAAAAGAAACCTTTGCTTAATATTGAGCATTTTTGGTGTTCATAAGGAATTTTTATGTTGACCTGGGGCACCATGCTGAGGAATGAAACAGTGAGAGAAGCTGAACTGACCTACATATGAAAATATACAGAGCTTTCCAGAAAGAAGGATCTGGCAAAGAGGAAGGAATGGGGCAGCAGCCTGAGAGGGAAGGGGGCTGTGAGGATGGGTGGGAGGAAGGTGGAAAGAAGGCTGTGAGGATGGAGTCCCTGGAGGCATGTGAGCATCAGTAACAAAAAGAGTGGGTTTCAGGAAGTCTTTCAGAGCATGTGATGTAATTCCTTCTTTTGATGCCTCCTCAAGAGATCGTCAGTAGAAAACTTTGTAATTTGTCAACGCTTTGAAAAGGTTGATTTTTGCATTTCTTTTGGATATATTGTCAATTTGGGATGGATCTTAAGGCAGAATCAAGAAGACCCTGTTTTATTCAGGATACAAGTGTGTGATCAAAGTCTAACAACATAAAATAGACTCTCTGAATTCAAAAATAATTTTGCGTGCTGAAATTATGGCATGTTGAAATTTTTTTCAACAAAATGAAATTTAATATAGATACAACCAAGGTCCTATACATGGGTGTAGAAAAAAAACTTTACAAATACAGGATCAAGAAGATGTGGCCACATTCTTTTTGAGTATAAGCTAAAGTTGAAAATAAGCTCTACATGTGAATCAACAGTGAGAGGCTGTCAAAGTCGATGGAATCACAAGCTATGTTATTAGAGAGTGGAGTCCCAAAGGGAACAAAGATAGTTCTGCTCTACTTTGAGATGCTAGACCATACCTAGATTATTGCATATGGGTCCCAGGCCCCATATTTTCAGAGTGGCTGAGCCCAAAAGGGAGTTAAAATCCTGTTATATTTGGAACTATCAAAGAAGTGAGTGATGTCCAGCTTCAAGGAAGTAAGCATCAAGGCAGTATGACAACTTCAAATATTTGAAGAACTGTCAAGGGGAAGAGTTGCTGAATTGGCTCTAAAACTTCAAAATATCCAAGCATGATCAATGAACAGAATTTCTTTTACCGGGGGTTATTTTGGCCCACCATAAAGAATGCCTTTCTAATAGAGGTCGCTAAAGACAGAAGGGACCTTGGGTGGTAGTGAGTTCTCTGTCACTTGATGTATTCAAGCAGGAAGTGATGCCTAGGTAAAGGCTAGCATTTGGATGAAATGGCCTCCAGTGTCTCTAAGGGTCTGAGATTTTAGTTATTTTGTGTTTAGTGTTGTATCCTCCACAATGCCATGGTTTTTGCTGTGACTCAGTAAATGTTTATTAAATCAAAATGGAATGCTTTGAATGTCATGTCTAGGGAAGATAACCAACATCTTGCCCAAGACTATCTATCACCAAGGAGAAGAATCAAGGCTGAAGTTAGAAATATAGTCAAGTCAAAGACTGAGATAAACGGAATGAGTCTCTGTCCACAGAGCTAAGGTGAACCCTGCCTCTTTCATGCTCTGCACTGTACATCTCATTCACCAGACAGGCCATCCTTTGCCCGGTGCAGGTCAGATAGAACCATTTTCCTTACCATTCATTCACTGAATACTCTCACAATCCAGAGTTCCGAATTTTTAATTTTTTTCCTTTGGTTTTCAGATTATTGTCCTCACCCTATTTCTTGCTCCCCAAATACCCACTCTCTCTTTCTGGCTGCTCAGGTTGATTTTTATTTCCCTTTCCTCTACATCTCTTCCTGCTCCATCAGGGGAACTTTGTCATTCCTCTATTCCTACCCCTTTAGCTTCTGAAACTTTCCACGGTTACCAAGGCCCTGACAACCAGGCCAGGGGTCCTGGTGTCTCAGAGAAGTTGCAGGTAATGGACTCAGTGTCAAACTGTGTCATCTTGTAAACCTCGGGCTAAACAGGTCTCTGTCCTATATCTAACTGCATTGTGGACATGCAACAAGCTATTCATATAATGACTGCTCTTTCACCCTCTAGCTTGTCTTAAATGATATGAACAATGCATTCTCATCTCCTCCTCCTCTCCGCGCCCCAGGGGAAATTATTCTATCATCAAATGCACCTCTCTGTAAATGAGTGGGTGTTGGCTTCTTCCGTGAGAGTTCCAAATTTTCAGTCTATCCCTTTGTCATTCCTAATTATGCTTCCTCCCATATTAATGGTATTATTGACACCTCATCATTTTCTTCTGTAAATAAAACAAAAGCACACTATCTCTTCCTCTCCAGTGATTTCATCAACACCTTTCAGGCCTGGTCCTAATTTCCCTTCCTGATTTGTCATGCTTCTTCAGGCATAAAGCTACAAGAAGAGAGAATACATCTTAAAGAAGAAAGAGTGAAGTGATAATGATGGTAACAGTGATAAAGATTTCTTCCAAAGACTAAAGCCAGATAGCACAGATTTTCATAAGATTTTAAAGGTTTTGTAAAATTTCATTGTAATTGTAGAGTGCAGTATGCCAAGGGGATGCTCTGCAACTCATATCACGTTTAGGATCATCCATTCAAAAATCATTTATGAAGTGCCTGCCATATGTCACTATACTGTGGATCAAAGCTGTTTCAGGCATAGTCCCTTCCTTAGGGGTTTTCAGGTGAATGGGGGACAACATGGTAAACAAATAACTGTAGCAATATGTTATCGATGCTAAGATATAAGTATTTGCCAAGTAATAAGGGATTATAAGGAAAAGACTGTCATTTCAGAAAGCAATTCTCCTTGATTCTGATCATACCATATGCAAATTATAACTATTCATTTTGTTATTAATAGTGTCTCTGCTGTTTCAATAGTTTTAAAATAAGGTTATCTCAGTGAGAAATAATAATATTTATTCTTCTGATCAGAAGGACTTGGAGTAAGAAGCTGCACTGAGGCATGGACCAGTAGAAGACAGGAATGAACAATGAAGATCAGCCAGTGGGACTGACTGGGTTGAAAAGGATGTAGGTGAAAGAAACGTGTGTGTGTGTGTGTGTGTGTGTGTGTGTGTGTGTGTGTGTGTGTATGTGTTAGTTGCTCAGTCATGTCCAACTCTTTGTGACCCCATGGACCCGGTCAGGCTCCATGCAGGTAAATAGGTAAATACACAGGTGCTAGGTAAACAGCATTACCTTTTAGTATCACTTTACCTTTTAGTATCCCTGTTTCATAAATGTGAAAAATTCTCCCAGGGAATAAAACCAAGGAGTCACATGAGCAGGTAATTCATATCTATTCAGTCTTTTTCTGCTTAATGCTGAAGATCTTACTGGCTTTATTCAATGATTTATGAATCAGACAGCATCCAGTCTAACAGGAAAAAAAGGAGTCCCTTATACATTCTTTCTTCAGTTCATTTCTTTATATGTATATATTCTGAGTTTCTCCTACGTGCTGAGTTCTAGGTGCTGGGGCTAAGATGGAGCCCAAACCAGCAGGTCTCCGTGCTTGTGCAGTGCACACTGTGGATGAAGGCAAGAACGAACCAGTTAAATGAATGAACAGGATGATTTCAAGTAGTGATTTGTCTCATGAATAATATAAGAATATGGTGTTTTGAGGGGTCTCCATGTGGGTGAAGAAAGGCTTCTCTGAGCTGGTAACCTCTGACCTGAGGCTTGAAGGACAAGGAGGAGCCAGCCAGGGGAAGACATGGAATGAAGAAGCAGCAAGTGCGAGGGTTTTGAGGTGGACTGGAGAAGAAAAATAATACTTCCAAAGAAGACAAGCTTTGGGAACCATGAAATGGTCAGTGTGGGCAGAACTTTGCAAGGAAAAAGACAGAGCAAGCCGTTAGAAACACACACACCCATACTGATCCAATTGGGGGAAATAAAAATGCATAGCTTTAAAAAGGTCTTTGGATCATATGACTTCTTATACCACATGGACCAAGCCTGGCTCCATAAAATGCAGTGAATAAGAAGGAAACTGACAAAATGATGAAATGAGGATGGAAGATGCTAATTAGAAATACAGAGATGGAGACTGTGTTGTTAAGAAGACTTTGGTCTGGAAGTAACAACATACCCATCCAGCTGCTTAAAAGACATTTAATACCTCACATGAGTAGCCTGGAGGTAGGTGGTTCCTGGTCTAGTGCAGGAATTCACTGAGGTTATCAAGGATCCAGCCTCTTTCTGTTTTGTCTGTTTCTCATCCCTAACATATCATTTTTTTTGCCCTTAAGCTTAATTTAAGCCTCCCAAAAGGAGAAGAAGCAGTGCCAGAAAGCTCCTCTGCAGTGGCTCTCCATTCTAACAACACCTCTCAAAATGCTTCTGTATGTCTCATTGGCCAGATCTGGGCCACATGGTCACTCCAAGATGTAAGGGAATTTGTGGACGTGAGTGTCTGGCAAAGAAGAACAGGGTTCCTGACACTGATCTGGACTAACCAAGACCCCAGTAGTCACCCCTCGTAGATTCAATCAACCTGGAGAGCCCTGGAACAGAAGAAGGAGGGGATAGTGGGTCATTCACTTCCGTCCCTGCCAGGGTGAGAGGAAAGAAGCAGGGAGTATAGAGTGATGGAAAGACCTCCCAGATCTGGAATCAGAAGACATGGATTATAATCTCAGGTCTGGGAAAATTACCAAACAATCTCAGCCACAGTTCCTTCATCTATAAAATGAAAGAGACAATACCACCTGCCTGTCATGTAGGTTGTGAGGAGCAGAAATTGTCAGAACAGGTTGTAAGTCCTTAGCGTATTCCCAAGACTCTCTGGTGTTGCAGGGCGAAAGTAATACAGTAACTTCTATTTCTACTTACTTTGCTCAGTCTTTAAAAATATATGTGGTTATATATTATACAATAGCATAGAACATAAATAATACATGCCATATAAAAGATGCATCTATAATATACATACTATATTACAATAACATATATAGGTATATAACTTATACATAAATAAAAGTACATATGTTTTGAGTGCTCAAAAAATGTACTGACAGGCCTCCAGGTTTTTAACATAATCAGTTTGGAAACACTTTTTTAAAGAGCACAATGCATGTAAGGTGCCTGGCACAGGACCAGTGTGTATTGAGCCTTCAAAAAAGGCTGGCCCCGTAGCTGCCTTTCAGATGTAGTAGAATTGTGATTTTTAATGGCATGAGCATGCATCTGTCACAGTCCCTCCCAAACTCAGCTCTCAAAATGCTGCATATCATGTGCTCTTGTGCCACCTCAAATCCCACTCCCAGAAAACAGGATTACAAACAGCGCACCACGCAAAGCAGCTCCCAAGAGCCCCGATCGTGTGGCTTCCCCAACTCCCTGGGCACCTTCTTCTCTTTGGCCAGGTGGGCGCTTCTATAGGAAGGGATGGACAACAGCAAGGACAAGGGGAAGCCAAGCTAGCCAGGGAGGAGACCTGCCGGCACAGGAGAGAAGAGGCCCCGGTGGAAGGGGAGGGTTAAAACTCCAATGGGGTTTGGGAGTTTTCTATACAATTCACCTCTCCCTGTGGACCCTGCTTCCCATTAGCATGGACAAGTGAGAAGGGCCCATATCTCCTTTTCACCCACCCTCATCTTTCCTTGCAGGGATTCGGGATACTTTAGGAAGAAGAGCATTTCTTTCTTGCCTTGAGCATCACCTCGGCGGTAGAGAAATAAAGTCACAAGGTCACTCAGCAGCTCAGCTAGAAAACACCCAGGAGTCCTGACACCCGATCGAAATCACTTTTCTCATTAAAAGTACAAAGATAAAGCCTTCTTTATAAATATGAGGTCCTTAAATATTATCTGTGGCCATCAGTTCTGCTGGCTGTGTAGGCATTGTTCATTTATTTAATTTAACCTTTTCTTCCCCCCAAAGCTTTTGGCTCTGCCTTTAAAAACCCACACTAAATTCTCACTTAACGATTTGACCGGCTCCCCTTTTAGCTTCCTTTAAACGAACTGCCGATAAAGGAATAAACTTGCTGAAGAAATAAGAAATAAGCCTCCTGAACACTGTAGCCCTTTATGCCGCCACTGTCCGGGCTGAAGGCTCCTCTCAAATGAATTGAGAGATAATGCTAATGGAATTACACATTGTGACTGGATCAGGGGCTGCCACGGGAAGATAAATACCAAAGCAAGGCTAAGGCATTTAATCAAAAATAAACCCCCTACGTGTCCTTTTTTTTTTTTCCTTCACAGTTAAACACACACACACACACACACACACACACACACACACACACACGTATATTACTTCACTCCCTTGACGCTTTTATTCCAAATTATTTGGTTTATGGGAGGTCCCACATACATGCATTTAGAAGCAAATTAAATCAGTAAGAGTGACCCACCCAACATGTGTTTACACTGACACAAATGACACCCTGGCAAACCTCTTGGAAGATAAACCGTACGTGGATTACTTCGTGGAGATGATATAGCGCTTATCTGTTCTCTTTAGACTCAATTTTAAATAAGATAAAATCGCTGGGCCCTGTGATCTGCCTGGTGAAGCTGTTTACCACGCAATTGACATGCAACGGGGGCTGTTATGGAATATAGATTAGCAAGTGGCAGTGGTTGGCGGTCGCTTTCTTCCGGCTCACTCCCACTCCCCTAGGGGCAACAGTGATGCCCACAGAGCATGGGTCTGAGGTCCCAGTTCAGATCTGGGTCTAAAAAAAATAATTCCACATAATGGTAATCTGTCATGTTTTGGGTCTCACGATGTGTCCTGCTTCATTCTAAAATTAAAATGAACTTAGTGACACCTCTCCAGGTAACCTAATCTGGGCCTTCTAGGTGGCTCAGTAGTAAAGAATCCGACTGCCAATGCAGGAGACGTGCGTTCAGTTCCTGGGCCAGGAAGATCCCCTGGAGAAGGGCATGGCAAACCACTCCGGTATTTTTGCCTGGAGAATCCCCTGGACAGAGAAGCCTGGCAGGTTACAGTCCATGGGGTCGCAAAGAGAAACAATTGAGCAACTGCACATGAGCACGCCAGGTAACCTGTGACATCCTGGTGTATTAGAGTTTTTCATAAGTAACAGAAATGAATTCTGCTTCTCCTACACAAAAACAGGGCTTACAGGAAGAACATCAGGGACTCTTGGCAGAATGTCAGGGGGTTCTTCTGAGGGATGACCAAGGGGAGACCAGCAGGCCTAGCCTGTAGGAACGGGCTAGTTTGAGTGTTGCTCTGGCCTCCGAGTCATAGCATCACTTACTCGGGACGAAACCCTGGAGGATGGGTCTGACGGGCTAAAACTAAGGCATGTGTCCATCTGGCTACCCGGAGATAGCAGGAGGGTCTGCCCTTTCAGATCTGAGAAGGGGACCATGTGCTATCTGCTGAGGAAGTGTCACACAATAGGAGATTCTCCAAGAGGAAGATCTGGTGCTAATAAAAAGAGGTGGAACAATTTGTTGTTCAGTCACTAAGTTGTGTCTGGCTCTTTGCAACCCCGTGGACTGTTGGTTACTTCCCGGTCCTTGCCCATCTCCCAGAGTTTACTCAAACTCGTGTCCTTTGTGCCAGTGATGCCAACATCTCGTTCTCTGTCACCCCCTTCTCCTGCCCTCAATCTTTCCCAGCATCAGGGTATTTTCCAATGAGTCAGCTCTTCGCATCACGTGGCCAAAGTAGTGGAACAATGAGCACTCCCAAACTGGCAAATGACTCCTAGACTAGGTCTGAGAAAGGTGTGCTTGGGACCCTGTTCAGTCTGACGTCAAGTAGGAAACAGCTTGCAGAGATGAAAAGAGCTCTTAACCGTGAGTTAGGAGACCCAAACAGCTTGGATGCTAAGACAAATCTGTTTGAGCTGAGGCAAGTCCATTTCCCTCTAGCTCACTCTTTGGGGTTGAAATATGACCCTCCCAAGATTCATAAGTTAAAATCCTAACCACCAGTACCTCAGAACGTGACCTTAATTGAAAATAGGGTCATTACAGGTGTAATTTGTTAAATGAGATTATAGTGGAGTAGAGCAGGGCCCCTAATTAATAATAATTTGTAAAAAATGGAAATTTGAACACAGATACCCATGGGGAAAATGGTCTCCATAAATGGAGTTATGTTGCCACAAGCCAAGGAACTACCACAAGATAAGAGAGAAGCCTGGAATGGATCTTTCTCTGGTGCCTTCAGAGGGAGCCTGGCCCTGTTGACACCTTGATCTCAGGTTTCTAGCTTCCAGAACTGTGAGACAACATATCTCTGTTAAGCCACAGAGTTTGTGGTACTCTGTTACAGTAGCTCTAGGAGGCTAGCACACACAATTTCTATAAGGGGAATAAACACACTCAGTTTCTATAAGGGGAATGGGTTGGATTAGGTCTGTGACTTTTCAATGAATCTTGACTCAACTTTGAACTTCCTTGGAGTCCTAGCAGTTCTTGGGAGCATCCATGAAAACCACGAGGCCAGGTAATCTCCAAACCCCCTCCAGTGCCCTCTAAATTAAAGCCCTTTTCAGTTTAGATAAAGCAGTGTTCAAAATTTTGGAAAGGATGTTCCTGGGGCATTTTTTTTTTTTCCTTCTAACTCTCTGGACAGGCTAGTTGTTTAATTGGTCCCATGCCAACCTCCATACCACACACATTCAGCCTACTGTATGATTTACTAAGCCTTAGGAAAATGAGGCTACTTCATCCAGTTTGCAGATGTCTTGGTCTACTCCAGTGACATGTACACTCAGACACAGACATATTTGCTGGGCTTGCATCCCGGGAACTCAGTCCTATTGTAGACTCTAATCCAGCCACTTGGAAGGTTCTGTGACCTACCACACCTTCATCTCCCTACATTAACCCCCAGCATCTAGTGGCTGTATCCAATATCTCATAGAACAATAGATACCCAAGTAGATACTTTTTGAGATGTATATGATGTCAATGGGTCTATCTTTAAACAGAGAAAGAAAGCTCATGATGTCATAAATATTTGGAGGGCAACAGGCACCCTGCCAGACCTCATCACATACATGTCAGAAGCCTCTACGTGAGATCATGACACTGTGGGAACCGGCTGATTGTTAATCTGTCTCCTAGACTGAGAACTCTGTGCAAACAGGCTCCACTGTGCTCCTCAGATTTGAATCCTCAGATCCAGGTGGACAAACCATAAGTGCTACAGTTGAAGACCAAAAGAGCTGCCAACCTGGAAAGGCATGCCTTCAGACTCCACACCATGAAAGAAGGGAGACTTGGCCAGCTCCACTTGCCCAACCTGATTCTGCTCCTGAGTCTGTTGGCTTGTGACCCTCCACACAGAGGAAGACTTCCAAGAGAAAAAGAAACAGAGGTCACCATTCTTTCTTCCTCCAAGTTGTGCTACAAAATTGTCTTATACATACACAAACAGTTTAAAAATTAGTGAAATGAATACATGGATACCTTCCACTCTCAGCCCAATGATCATTATCACTCAGGCACATTTGTAGACATCATGAAATGTTACTTCTAGATACTTAAGCATAATTCTCTTAGAATAAAACATTATCTTATTTAACTGCCATATACCATGACTGCACATAATAAAATAATTCCACAATATAATCAAATATCAGGTATATATACAATTTTTTCCATCATCCTAAAAAGTGCCACAGCTTTGTTTCTGGACTGTGAAGAAGGCTGAGCACCGAAGAACTGATGCTTTTGAACTGTGGTGTTGGAGAAGACTCTTGAGAGTCCCTTGGACTGCAAGGAGATCCAACCAATCCATTCTGAAGGAGATCAACCCTGGGATTTCTTTGGAAGGAATGATGCTAAAGCTGAAACTCCAGTACTTTGGCCACCTCATGTGAAGAGTTGACTCACTGGAAAAGACTGTGATGCTGGGAGGGATTAGGGGCAGGAGGAGAAGGGGATGACCGAGGATGAGATNACACACACACACACAAAACCTTAAATTTCTAAGTTGCTGGCTTCAAAATGAACGTTCATTCTCCTTTCCTTATTGGAACAGATTTCTTTCACGTTTGTGAAGATACGGGTGCACGCATATGTGTTTAAGAACTGTGATGCTTAATTATAGTGATACCAATTTGCAGTAACCAGACTGTGACACCACATCCCTGTGGGGTCCTTCTAAATCTGGTGTAAGATGAAAGTGTCAGGCAGGCGGTCTGTAGGGTACTTCATCCATGATAAGCGATTATTATCTTTCTTTCCCAAGTGTAAAAGACCTATATAATTCAAGAAGGTGTTAGTGATTTAGGCCTCCTGAGTAAGAATCCAATGAGTCCTGAAGGGGACCCTACCTGTGTCGTCTTATTGTTGAACTAGAAATATTCAATTTATTAGGTTGAAATGTATTTTTAGAAGTCAAAGCTGGGTAAAATAATGTTGGAAGCTGTTAGACCACCAGCACAATTTAGTGCCTTGTAGTAACTGTTGTACTAGAAACCTTTTATCACATTAAAAAAGAAGAAACTGTTACCGAAATTTACATGCTTTTGCTACTTACTCTTAGCTGGGTAAGATCTCTGTCTCTCAATTTTCGAAAGGTTCAGAAAGTACCTGACCACTGTAGTAGGTATATATCAAGATGTATGACAGTTCTTTAAACTCTTATGAGCAGAGGGGCTGTATAAACCCCCAAATTATTATTATTAACATTATTATTGATGGTAATAGAATACAGTAAAACCGCAGTATAATGCTATACATGGGATTTTAAAAATTCAGTCATTTAAAATGTGCGGCGGCAGTACTGAGATGTTAGTGAAATGACGTGGTTGATGCTGCTATGGAGATGAATGCCAACCGCCAATCACATTATATTCAAATTATCATTATGGTGGAGTTTCACTCTATAGTTTATTTAGCATTTATTATGTGCCTGGCACTGTTCTATATGCTTCAAATGTGTTGGTTTAATTAATCCTCATCACAATCCTATGAAGAGTCTCAACTGACTGTCCTCTAATTTTGAGAGAATAAATGCATGCTTTTCCTTTGCCCTATGAGTCTTCTTTTGTATTTATGTTACACTTTGTTTTAGCTTTGTTCTTTGGGTTCTCATATATATATATAATATATTTAGAAATCAACTGCCAAAAACTTATTCTAGTTTTACATGATAGTATAACCATATGCATATTATAATGTACATCATTTTTCCACATATAAAAACCTTCATGTATTTATTCTCCCCCCACCACCACCGCCATTTGAAAGGCAAAGTGACATTTTCATTTTAGGACTAACAGTGACTAAAACAAAATTTTAAATTATTTTTTAATAGAATGGCCATCAGTCCAGGAAGTGATGCAGCTTTCTCGGGTCAGAAACCAACGCATTCAGAGAGTCCTCGATCAAAGAAATTTCTGCTAACTGAAGAGGAGATATTTTATATGAATTGTAGAGCTGCCTACTTAACTGTTTTCAAAAGCAGTTTAGATAACATTATTTCTAAAGATCAACTTTACTTAGGTAATTTTTTTGACTAAGTAGTTTTCCTTATTTGCTGAAAGTTAATAGATCAGAAAGACTCCAATTAGAATTACATTGTTGAATCATTCCAGTTACTTAATTAAGCTTGAGCAGTAGAACTACATTATGCTATCGTGCCATTCTAATTTTATTTATTTATTTATTTTTGGCTGTGCTGGGTCTTCCTTGCTCTGCACGGGCTTTCTCTAGTGATGAGACGGAGCTACTCTCTAGTTGGAGTGCATGGACTTCTCATTGCAGTGGCTTCTCTTGTTGCAGCGCATGGGCCGTAGGGTGTAGGACTTCAGTGACTGTGCTTCCTGGGCTCTGGAGCGCAGGCTCAATAGTTGTGGCACATAGGTTTAGTTGCCAGGTAGCATGTGGGATCTTCCTGGACCAGAAATTGAACCCATGTCTCCTGTATTGGCAGGCAAATTCTTTACCACTGAGCTACCAAGGAAGCCCATATTATGTCATTTTATATAGCTACATAATCCAGATTTGATGGTTGGATGTACCTACCAGGCTCCTCTGTCCATGGAATTTTCCAAGCAAGAATACTGGAGGGGGTTGCCATTTCCTTTTCCAGGGGACCTTCCTGACCCAGGGATCAAACCCGGGTCTCCCGCATTGCAGGCAGATGCTTTACCATCTGAGCCACCAGGAAAGCCCTCACATAATCCAGGAGCTTCAAAATAAAACTTGCAATGTTTGTATGGATTGGTTCAGTTCTGTTCCGTCACTCAGTCATGTCCAACTCTTTGCAACCCCGTGGACTGCAGCACGCTAGGCTTCCCTGTCCATCACCAACTCCCGGAGCTTCCTCAAACCCATGTCCATCAAGTCAGTGATGCCATCCAGCCATCTCATCCTCTGTCATCCCCTTCTCCTCCCACCTTCAATCTTTCCCAGCATCAGGGTCTTTTCTAGTGAGTCAGTTCTTCCCATCAGGTAGCCAAAGTATTGGAGTTTCAGCTTCAGCATCAGTCCTTCCAGTGAATACTCAAAACTGATTTCCTTTAGGATAGACTTGCTGGATCTCCTTGCAGTCCAAGGGACTCTCAAGAGTCTTCTCTCACAGTTCAAAAGCATCAGTTCTTTAGCGCTCAGCTTTCTTAATAGCTCAACCCTCACATGCATACATGACTACTGGAAAAACCAGAGCTTTGACTCGACGGACCTTTGTTGGCAAAGTCTCAGTGAAACTAAGAGCCATGCTGTGTAGGACCACCCAAGACAGATGAGTCATGGTGGAGAGGTCTGACAAAACATGGTCCACTGGAGAAGGGAATGCAAACCACCTCAGTATTCTTGCCTTGAGAACACCATGAACAGTATGAAAAGGCAAAAAGATAGGACACTGAAAGATGAACTCCCTAGGTCGGTAGGTGCTCAATATGCTACTGGAGATCAGTGGAGAAATAACTCCAGAAAGAATGAAGAGATGGAGCCAAAGCAAAAACAACACCCAGTTGTGGATGTGACTGGTGATGGAAGTAAACTCTGATGCTGTAAAGAGCAATATTACACAGGAACCTGGAATGTTAGGTCCATGGATCAAGGCAAACTGGAAGTGGTCAAACAGGAGATGGCAAGAGTGAACATCGACATTTTAGGAATCAGTAAACTAAAATGGATTGGAATGGGTGATATATCTACTACTGAGGGTAGGAATCCCTCAGAAGAAACGGAGTAGGCATCATAGTAAACAAAAGAGTCCAAAATGCAGTGCTTGGATGCAACCTCAAAAACAATAGAACGAGGTCTATTCATTTCCAAGGCAAACCATTCAATATCACAGTAATCCAAGTCTATGCCTAGACCAGCAATGCTGAAGAAGCTGAAGTTGAACGGTTCTATGAGGACCTACAAGACCTTCTAGAACTGCTGCTGCTGCTGCTGCTGCTAAGTCACTTCAGTCGTGTCCGACTCTGTGTGACCCCATAGACGGCAGCCCACCAGGCTCCCCATCCCTGGGATTCTCCAGGCAAGAATACTGGAGTGGGTTGCCATTTCCTTCTCCAATGCATGAAAGAGAAAAATGAAAGTGAAGTCGCTCAGTCTGTCCGACTGTTAGCGACCCCATGGACTGCAGCCCACCAGGCTACTCCGTCCATTGGATTTTCCAGGCAAGAGTACTGGGGTGGGGTGCCATTGCCTTCCCCGCTTCTAGAACTAACACCCCAAAAAGATGTCCTTTCACTATAGGGGACTGGAATGCAAAACTAGGAAGTCAAGAGATACCTGGAGTAACAGGCAAATTTGGCCTTGGAGTACAAAATGAAGCAGGTCAAAGGCTAATAGAGTTTTGCCAAGAGAATGCACTGGTCATAGCAAACACTGTCTTCCAACAACATAAGAGAAGATTCTATACATGGACATCACCAGATGGTCAATACCAAAGTCAGATTGATTATATTCTTTGCAGCCAAAGATGGAGAAGCTCTATACAGTCAGCAAAAAAAAAGACTGGTAGCTGACTGTGGTTCAGATCATGAACTCCTTATTGCCAAATTCAGACTTAAATTGAAGAAAGTAGGAAAAACCACCAGACTATTCATGTATGGCCTAAATCAAATCCCTTATGATTACGCAGTGGAAGTGACAATAGATTTGAGGGATCATATCTGATAGACAGAGTGCCTGAAGAACTGTGGAAGGAGGTTTGTGACATTGCACAGGAGACAGGGAGCAAGACCATTCCCAAGAAAAAGAAATGCAAAAAGGCAAAATGGTTGTCCTAGAGGAGGCCTTACAAATAGCTGAGAAAAGAAGAGAAGCTAAAGGCAAAGGAGAAAAGGAAAGATATACCCATTTGAATGCAGAGTTCCAAAGAATAGCAAGGAGGGACAAGAAAGCCTTCCTAGGTGATCAATGCAAAGAAATAGAGGGAAACAAGAGAATGGGAAAGACTAGAGATCTCTTCAAGAAAATTAGAGATACCAAGGGAACATTTCATGCAAAGATGGGCTCAAAATGGTATGGACCTAACAGAAGCAGAAGATATTAAGAAGAGGTGGCAAGAATACACAGAAGAACTATACAAAAAAGATCTTCATGACCCAGATAACCATGATGGTGTGATCACTCACCTAGAGCCAGACATCCTGGAATGTGAAGTCAAGTGGACCTTAGGAAGCATCACTACAAACAAAGCTAGTGGAGGTGATGGAATTCCATCTGAGCTATTTCAAATCCTGAAAGATGATGCTGTGAAAGTGCTGCACTCAATATGCCAGCAAATTTGGAAAATTCAGCAGTGGCCACAGGACTGGAAAAGGTCAGTTTTCATTCCAATCCCAAAGAAAGGCAATGCCAAAGAATGTTCAAACTACTGCAAAATTGCACTCATCTCACACACTAGCNGAGCTATTTCAAATCCTGAAAGATGATGCTGTGAAAGTGCTGCACTCAATATGCCAGCAAATTTGGAAAATTCAGCAGTGGCCACAGGACTGGAAAAGGTCAGTTTTCATTCCAATCCCAAAGAAAGGCAATGCCAAAGAATGTTCAAACTACTGCAAAATTGCACTCATCTCACACACTAGCAAAGTAATGCTCAAAATTCTCCAAGCCAGGCTTCAACAGTACATGAACCATGAAATTCCAGATGTTCAAGCTGGTTTTAGAAAAGGCAGAGAAACCAGAGATCAAATTTCCAATATTCATTAGACCATCAAAAAAGCAAGAGAGTTCCAGAAAAAAATCTACTTCTGCTTTATTGACTACACCAAAGCCTTTGACTCTGTGGATTACAACAAACTGTGGGAAATTCTTCAAGAGATGGGAATACCAGACCACCTGACCTTCCGCCTGAGAAATCTGTATGCAGGTCAAGAAGCAACAGTTAGAACTGGACATGGAACACCAGACTGGTTCCATATTGGGAAAGGAGTATGTCAAGGCTGCATATTGTCACCCTGCCTAGTTAACTTACACGCAGAGTACGTCATGCAAAATGCTGAACTGGATGAAGCACAAGCTGGAATCAAGATTGCTGGGAGAAATATCAATAACCTCAGATATTCAGGTGACACAACCCTTGTGGCAGAAAGTGAGGAAGAAGAGGCTCTTGATGAAAGTGAAAGAGGAGAGTGAAAAAGTAGGCTTAAAATTCAGCATTCAGAAAACGAAGATTATGGCATCTGGTCCCATCACTTCATGGCAAATAGTTGGGGAAACAATGGAAACAGTGACAGACTTTGTTTTGGGGGGGCTCCAAGATCACTGCAGATGGTGACTGCAGCCATGAAATTAAAAGACGCTTGCTCCTTGGAAGAAAAGTTATAATCAACCTAGATAGCATATTAAAAAGCAGAGACTTTTTGAGGAACCCAGGCTCAAAAATGGAGTGTTTTCCATTCTCAAACTGATTGTTTCCTTGTGGTATTGTGTGACTTGCTACTTTATCCCCTAGAGGCAGCCACCATCTTGACCTATCAGAATCTCTGATTATGGACTTAGGCTGAGATAGAAACAGGGTTGAATGCTCCTGTTCTAAAGTACCCTGATCTCTCTCTCCACTAAGTGCAGGCTCCACGCCAGCATCTCACCACAGCACCGCCACTGAATGCTCCATCCTGCCAGGCCACTGCTCCAGGGCCACTGCACCTCAGTGCAGTCCCTGTCCATACTCCACTGCCTTTGAGGTCAGAGTGGACACAGCTGGAAACATACAAGCAGTGCCACAGAAGAGTGCAACGATTTAAAGATTTCTTGGTGCTTTATGTCTCTTTAATTAAGGGCTTTTTATGCTTCAAATAAAAAGTTACAGAAGTTGTCTTTACTTCTGAAAAAAATGTGTTCGTGGTTGAATGCCTGAATGAATCAAACAGCATCAGATCCCTAGGCTGGCTCCATGCTAGACCCCTAAAGCTCATTTTCAGGGTAGAAGAAGAAGGTCAGTGAGAAATACCACTAAGAAGAGAGGCTGTGACAACTTTCGTTACTTTTTGATGATCATGCAATAATTTTCCATGATAAATCATCCCATTATATTTGCAAATTTGGAGGCAGAATCTAAATGCCATTGTCCTAAAAAAAGAAAAAGCATTGGGACCTGTTTTAAAGGTATTCATCTCCTAGTTGAGGGAGCGGAGACAAAGCTGACATTTTATTACCAATTGTTTGATTGGTTCTCAGGTAAAATTAATTATGTGCAGTGTATGATTTTTCAGAGTTAACCTGGGTTGCATGGAGAGTCTGGCGCCAACATCAGAACCCACTTCTGAACCTAGATGGGCCCCAGACTGGCAGATTATCTGAGTCATTTGTCAATTCTATAGGCTCAGCTCAGGTATCAAGACATCTTCTGCTATTCCTTATAAAGGATTATCACTGTTTGCCTTGGAAATCCCTTTCAGTTCAGTTCAGTCACTCAGTCATGTCTGACTCTTTGCGATCCCATGGACTGCAGCACACCAGGCTTCCCTGTCCATCACCAACTCCAGGAGTCCACCCAAACCCCTGTCCATTGAGTCAGTGAAGCCATCCAATCATCTCATCCTCTATCATCCCCTTCTCCTCCCGCCTTCAATCTTTCCCAGCATCAGGGTCTTTTCAAATGAGTCAGTTCTTCACATCAGGTGGCCAAAGTATTGGAGTTTCAGCTTCAACATCAGTCCTTCCAATGAATATTCAGGACTGATCCTTTAGGATGGACTGGTTGGATCTCCTTGCAGTCCAAGGGAAAAGGCAATCCCTTTGGATTTACCTTTAACATTCACTTTTAATTTTTCCTTCATTATTCTTTGAATTACATTATTCATGTCATTCCTGTCTCCTCCACTAGAGTGCCATTGTCTCCTCTAGAATCTCATCTCCCCATTCCCCTCTCCAGGTAAAAATTAGACCACCATGATTTGTGTTCTCCTTCTACCGTGAGCAAAATTGCTCCAAAATATTTTAAATCACTTTATTCCACTTTTCAAATGAAATATGTCTATCATCTTCTACTAAGGTGTTCTGGTGTTCATTGGAAGGACTGATGCTAAAGCTGAAACTCCAATACTTTGGCCATCTGATGCGAAGAGTTGACTCATTGGGAAAGACCCTAATGCTGGGAGGGACTGGGGGCAGGAGGAGAAGGGAACGACAGAGGATGAGATGGCTGGTTGGCATCACTGACTCGATGGACGTGAGTCTGAGTAAACTCCAGGAGCTGGTGATGGACAAGGAGGCCTGGCGTGCTGTGATTCATGGGGTCGCAAATAGTCGGACATGACTGAGCGACTGAACTGAACTGAATGACCATAACTTGATCATCCTTTTTCTTTTATATTCTACTAGATCTAAGGTCAGAGAATTGAGTAAATCATACTCCTAGTTCATGACACACTCATTCCTGTATGGCCCTTCATTCATTCCTTCATTCTTGTACTTATTTATTCCCTTAATTCCCCTTTCTCAATGCTGTTACCTTGATCATTGATTACCATTCTAATTAAGTTAATGAGGTTCTTTTGTTTTTATGCATTGTTATCAAATATGTATATCTTTATGTACACAAAATTTGTATTTACAGATGAGATGGCTGGATGGCATCACTGACTCAATGGACGTGAGTCTGAGTGAATTCTGGGAGTTGGTGATGGACAGGGAGGCCTGGCGTGCTGCGATTCATGGGGTCGCAGAGTCGGACATGACTGAGCGACTGAACTGAACTGAACTGAACTGATCCAAAGTCTTAGCCAAAGTCAAAGAATAAACATCCTTAGTTTTGGGGATTGATAGGGTAGAGGGGATTTTAAAGGACTTAGGATCCCTCTGTGCTCTCTCTCTCTTTCTCCCCTCACCGCACTGTGCGGTTTGTGGGAGCTTAGTTCCCTAACCAGGGATTGAACCCAAGCTTTCAGCTGTGAGAACTCAGAGTCCTAGCCACTGGACTGCCAGGGAAGTCCCAATTTTGTGCTCTTATAAGTGAGCAGGATCCAAAGCAGCCTCAGACCCAGACATCTTACCAGAAGAAAGGAAAAGAAGATAAAATATTTACTGAGAGCACTCTGTGTGCCAGGCACTGTTAGCAGGCACTTTCAACAAACGTGGAATCCCTTGTTCAGATGAAAGGCAGTATAGTGCGATGCCTAAGCATAATTAGTAGCTATGTGGTCTTGAGTGAGTGACTAACTTCTCTGGGATTCATGTTAAAAGGAGGTAAACTAGTTCTTATCTCATAAATTTTATATAATCAATGTATTTAAAACAGTGCCTAGACTATTACTATTTTTATTTTTCATTAACTTTTATTGAAGGAAATCTAATTGCTTTACAATGCTGTTTTAGCTTCTACTGTACAGCAAAGTGAGTCAGTAATACGTATACATATATCCCCTCTCTTCTGGATTTCCTTCCCATTTAGGTCACCACAGAGCATTGAGTAGAGTTCCTTGTGTTATACAGTCAGTTCTCATCAGTACATAGTATCATCAGTTTGGGCTTCCCTGGTGGCTTAGATAGTAAAGGATCTGCCTGCAATGCAGAGACCTGGGTTTGATCCCTGTATTGGGAAGATCCCTTGCAGAGGGCATGGCAACCCACTCCAGTACTCCTGCCTGGAGAATCCCATGGACAGAGGAACCTGGCGGGGTTGCCAAGAGTTGGACACAACTGAGCAGCTAAGCACAGCACACAGCACACATCAACAGTTTATGTATGTCAATCCCAAGAGGGCTGTTATTGTTAATCCTCATAGTGATACTTCAAAATGGGTTTTATTAAGCCCCCTAATAAAGTTATGGAATGACACGATGGAATATTAGAGTCAGGCACTTAAGATAGCTTTCCCAAGTTCAACTGCTAATAAGTGGAGGAACCAGGATTCAAATCCAGGTTCAGTTAACTCCAACCTCTTGCTCTTTGCCCCAGACATTTTCCAGAAAGCCAGTCCTTCCCTAGATGGTCATTCTAGACACCATTTAGCACTCCATATGAAACAAGTACTTACTATCCAGGCCATGAATGTGATTGGTAGTTGGGGCACTAAATGTAAATGAAATATTGTCTCTTGAGGAGGTGACCACCGATCATAACCTGTTCTCCTCTGCCAAAATCAACCGAGATATAGAGTTAATCAGGAGTTAAATAGGAATAAAGATATTGGGTGGTTTTTTACTGGTAAAAGTGGAGGACACAGTTTAGACCTAAGACCAAAACATATTTCCTACTCTTTCTTCCCAAGCCTGAAACCTTGGTGCTCATACACAGGGGGAGGTTTGAGTAGGCAGAAAAGACATGCACCCAGTACCAGGATGATCACCAAGAATGACAACAGCCTGTCTCTATCTCAGACAGGGGAAGAGAGTCAAAGAAAGACCAGAGATATGGGAATCATTCTCTGATGACGACTCTGCCCCATGGGATCACATGGACTAAAAATGTCAGACTCGCACCATCTCACCTGTCAGTGGAATCTCCCTCCATCCTTGGTAGATAAGTAAGATAGAAGCTTCTTCCTGATACAATCAGAAAGTATTGGTATAATTCTACAAACCAAAATAAACATGGAGAAAGGAAGAGGATCTCTCCCTTTATCATAAGCCCAAATTCTTGACACATTTACCTATCAACCACTTACAACTGATCAGTCAAAACTAGGAACAACAACAGCAAAAAATCCCACAAGTACCCAGAAAAGAGCTGCCAGCCTTGAAATAAGTTTTTTTTTCCGTTCTTTTTTACACCATGTTTTTATTCTCCTCATAGCCAGTTTGCTGGTTTCACGCCTCCTTTAAGTAGCTCCTTCACTAATGCAATTGGTACTTTAAATGTTTCAGAGAAACAGCCCAGACCACTGGGATCTGTATTCTCATTCTTAAAAGAAAAAAAAAAACAAAAACAAAAACAAATGGACTGCAGAGAGTTAGATGGAATTAATTCCACCCTGGGAAGAGAGAAGTCAAGCAACTTCAGTCTTCTGGTTTATAAGGTCACCAGAATCCCTTGTCGGGAATTATTCTTCTGTAAATCACTTCTGCCTGGCTACTCTGCGGCCCTGAATTGCAGATAATCCAGACAGTGATTGTGTCTTGTCTCTGAACAGAAGCTTCACTGACCTCCCCTAAGAGGATTCTGATGTTAGCTTTGGCTGCAGAAAGAAGTTAGGGAGTCTAGCCCCGGTGCACACCAGCTTTGGAACCACCGTCCAGCCAGGATTCAGCCTGGCACGTAAACATCTTGGGTAGAGAGGCCCCGCCCAAAAGCACAGGCTCTGTTCTGCGAGAGGCCCCCATGCCCCAAGCCCAGCTCATACAGCATGTGGGAAGACAGAGGATGAACTAGGACTTAGGAGATGGGGGTGTCAGCTGGCATCAGGTACACTAGACGCCCAGCTGTGAGGCTAGTGTCTATTTGCATGTTTCCCTTGGGTTGGGTTTTGTTTTGTTTTTTTTTTTAGACTATATTATACCACTTAGTGGGCCTCCGAGGTGGTGCTGTGGTGAATAATCCACTTGCCACTGCAGGGGATGTGGGTTTGATCCCTGGATTGGAAAGATCCCCTGGAGGAGGAAATGGCAACCCACTCCAGCATTCTTGCCTGGCGAATTCCATGGACAGAGGAACCTGGCGGGCTACAGTTCATGGGGTCTCAAAGAGTCAGACACAACTGAGCACAAGAGGATACTGCCAGCTGAGCTGGTTGCCACAGCTCGCAGGTACAACGTGAACAAAAAGGCCTACAGCCCAGCTGAGGAGACTGAAATGAGGTGGGAGGAGGGCCACAAGAAGTGGATGGAAGGGCACAAGGCAAGGTTGGTTTGAAGGCCAGTCCCAGGACCCCCAGGCTTGAATGACCAGCCATCTCTCTGTCCCTCCTTAGACGTGAAGTCAGAGAAAGGAGGGTCCCTGGAACATCTGTTACACTCTCCTGTTTGCAGCATCTCAAAATGCCCCTTCTGTCCCCACACCCCAAATACTCCTCCCCTGCACATTCTTCATAGCACTCACTGCTCATGGTCAAGGGAATGTTGGTGTGTTGGCTTACAGTCTACCCCGCTCCACTAGAAGCTCAACTCTTGAAGGGTGCTCTGCCCACTGATATAACCCCATACCCAGATTAGTACCCGACATGCGGCAGGGCTTCAGTGTGGAGAGAGGCTGGTATGAAGATGGAATGAGATGATGTATATAGGGCATCTGTTCCACAGGAAAGTGCAGTATGTGCCAGTTCTGCCCCTTCTGTGTCCCTGAACACTTCTTTCATTTCACCAAGTAATTCCATGTTTAACTCCATAGCTGGGAGGATGTGTATTCTATACTTTGGATTCCATAAAAGTAAAGTTGAAGCAATACTACCTTAGAGATCTATTTTTCAATTTTGCTCGATTTTTCATTTCTATAAACTGGCAGATATTCTCAGCCTTTTTAAAAAACATTCTTTATAAGTTATGTATCTTTGGTGAGCAATCCAAGTGGCCTGTGGTAAGGAGATCAAATGTTACTCACAGATGTATTAATAATAAGGTCCCTTCTGTCCAAGATGAACACTATCTTCCTTTCCCAGCTGGTCAGGGTGAGGCTGGGAGCCCCTCACTTACAGCCAGGTTTGCTTTAACATAGCAAACACAAAATCACCAGGATGTGCAAAACGGCTTTATAAAGATCACAGAGTTGCAGAACAAGTGAGGTTAGAAGCACAGCACTCAGATATTTCATCAAGGACACATATCTTTTTCTGGGTTTTTGTTTGTTTGTTTTAATTTTTACAGTGTTGTGCTGGTTTCTGTCATACAACAATGTGAATCAACTATAACTACACGTTTATGCTTTCCCTCCCAAATCTCCCTCCCTCCCCCGATCCCATCTCTCCAGGTCATCAGAGTGCCAGCCTGGGTTCCCTGTGCTACACAGCAGCTCCTCACCAGCTATCCATCTTGCCTCTGATAGTGAGTATATGCTGATGCTGCTTTCTCCATTTGTCCCACTCTCTCCTCCCCCACTGGGTCCACAGGTCCATTCTCTACATCTATGTCTCCCTTCCTTCCCTGCAGATAGGTTCCTCAATACCATTTTTCTAGATTCCACATACATGCATTAATATACTATATTTGTTTTTCTCTTTCATCCACCTCACTAGGACTGACTCTGGTTCATCCTTTTTTATGGCTGAGTAATATTCCATTTATATATGTACCACATCTTCTTTATCCATTCATCTGTTGATGAACATCTAGGTTGCTTCCATGTCCTGGCTATTGTAAATAGAGCTGCAGTGAACACTGGGATACATGCATCAATGACACATTTTAAAAAAGAAAAAGGAATCTAATGAAAACGGTAGCACAATGTGACACATGTAAAAACAGTTAAGGAAGCCACAAATACTACAATAAATATGGTAATTTACCCTGAAAAATTCTGATGCTTGCTTATGGAAATGGGACCCCAGAAAGTCTGCAGCTTGTGAGTTATTATAGCGTGAAGTTATTATAACAGATGTGGATGGGTGTAGCTCCTAAGATGCAGTGAACACATGTGGCCAGTGGGTGTTTGGGGCGTGTGTATGCATTCCATACATTCTTAGGCTGTTCAGCCAGTTCAGCTGTGTGCAGTTTTCTGCATTCACCTAGTGTTTCTTGCAGGCTAAATGGCACATAAGTAAATGTGAAAACTGTGTTATGCTCAGATTGTTCCCTAAGACATCAAGTGCACTGGAACAAATTTACATTTCCAAAAGTGTTGTAGCAGAACTCACTATATAGCCAAACTCATATAGGGGAGTTAGCAATAGCGCCGACCAGTTTATACTAAATTCTCCTGACTTGGCAGGGCCATATCTCACTTTTAGCCTGAGAAAAACTAGTGAGCCTGTGACACGTGGTGAAATTTTCATTAACCTAGAAACACTTCAAGCTCTCATACATTTAGAATTATCCGTCTTCAACTTGCAGAAGAAGTCAATCGCAAGAAACAAACTGATGTCTGGGAGTTAGCCAAGTAAAATAAAGAATGCATCCTGGAATGAGATTTACCGAGTCTTCGAGCCTTCCACACCTGTGGTTACGTGCAATAAAAAAATTGGCATTTCAGCCTAGAGACTCTGATCCTGATCCTGAGTATGTTCCGAATCACAAAATCAAGAGTAAACAGTGTGCAGTGTTCAAACAGCTTAAGGAAAAAAAATGGACCAAAGCCTTTGAAAAAAAGTTAAAGAAGGCTAACTAAAATAGAGCTTTTTATAATCCTTAGTTAGCCAGGAAAGGCATGGTCCAAGCATTCGCAGTGGTTGACCTATGTATGCCCACAGGAGATATGCCCTCTGAGCATGCAAGATACATCACAGTTTAAAATGCTGGACTTCCCTGGTGGCTCAGACGGTAATGAATCTGTGTGCAATGTGGGAGATGGAGGTTCAACCCCTGGATCGGGAAGATTTCCTGGAGGAGAAAATGGCAACCCACTTCAGGATTCTTGCTGGAGAATTCCATGGACAGAGGAGCCTGGTGGGTTACAGTCCATGAGGTTGTGAAGAGTTGGACATGAATGAGTGACTAACACACACACACACACACACACACACACACACACACACACACACACACACACACACACACACACACACACACACACACACACACACACACACACACACACACACACACACACACACACACACA
>SJYX01016900.1:290869-329167 GCA_006410675.1 Oreotragus oreotragus
ACACACACACACACACACACACACACACACACACACACACACACACACACACACACACACACACACACACACACACACACACACACACACACACACACACAGTGCTGGGGAAATTGCTCAGGTGGTTCCAGTAGTTTAGGGTGATTTTGACTCCCTCCTCCCTCCCTTCCTCCACCAGCCTGGATCTCTCCCTGCTTCACCTGGGAGCTCCCCTACCCAGCCAGGAGGAACACTGAGCACAGCAGAGTAGCAGCTGCAAATCTATATTAAGCAGATGAGGAATCAAGGGAAACTTTTATAGATGAAGAGGTGGATAGTCCTGAAGTGCCATAGCCAGGCTAAGGGGATTTGATAGAAGAGCTAGGGGAGCAGTGAGCGCTCTGTAATGGAAATGTTCCCTGAGCCTGTGCTTTCTTCCAGCCACAAAGTTCCAATCAGGACACTTTGCTCACATTAATTAATTAAGCCTCCTGCATTCCCCAGGGAAGCTTGGAAGCATTATGTGTGGAGAGAGGAAGGTGAGCAAAATGGCGTCATCACGACCATCATCCTCCCACAGAGTTGGACAGGCATCTGTGAGACACTGTGCTGGAAGCTGCAGCAAGCCAGTTTTATGCATGCACCCCTCCTACATGTGTGCGATTTAAGGCAAAATGAACAGTCCATTCACTCATTCATCATCCTGTCAGCTCTTCGGTGGTCATTGTTGTTTAGTTGCTAAATCGAGTCTGACTCTTTGCAGCGCTATGGACTGTAGACCACCAGGCTCCTCTGTCCATGGGATTTCCCAGGCAAGAATACTGGTGTGGGTTGTCACTTCCTTCTCCAGGGGATCTTCCAACCCAGGGATCAAACCTGAGTCTTCTGTGTCTTCTACATTGGCAGGCGGAAGAAGCCTGAGCCGCCAGAAAAGCCCCAACGCTATGGTTGCTGGGCTCCTACTCTGTATTAGTATGGGGGGCACAACTGGAGTGAAGAGGACTTAGTGTCTGCGTTCAAGGAACACCTGGTCAAATGGCAAAGATGAAAAATCTGCAAGCATTATAACTTAAGCACCATAGAGAAATTTGGCCCCAAATTCTAATTACCCAACAGAGTAATAGGTAATTGTCCTCAGCCTCCTGTCACTCATCCCCCAAGTCCAAGTCATCACCAAGGCTGCCAGTCTTTCTTCTCACCATTCCTCTGCCTCGGCTCTGGCCCTCCAGGATCTTTCAATGGCCCCCAAACTAGCCTCCACTCTTGCGCTTATGGTCCACCCTCCCCAGAGCAGCCAAACAGATCTTCCCAAAGGCAAACCAAAGGTGCCACTTACTCCACAGACTAACTCACCCCCCACCATGCCCTTAACTCAGGCCTGTGTTCAGGCTGGGACCAGGCCTCACTCAGCAGTTCACGTCCAACACCCTTGGGTGGCCTGACACTCGTCACCCTACAGTGCTCACTGATCCCAGGGAGAGCTCTTTGGGTCACACCCTGAAGCCTTGCTCACTTGTTATCCTTTTTAGCCCCGTGGCTACCTGCCGAGAGATCCCCATCCTCCCTAAAGGTCCACCCCATTTCCGCACGAATGACCTCTCCCAACACCTTTCTTCTCGTGCCAAGCAGGATTCATTCCACTTCCATTACAGCACTTTTAATGTTTTATCCTAATTCCTTGGTTGAATACCTCTCTTTCTGCCTAGACTCTGAATTCTTTGAGAGCAGGGCCAGTCTCCTCGATGCCAGGTCAGGGCCTGACATAGAGTAGGGGAGCTCAGTAGTGGCTGGTGGAAGGCATGATGACAGACAGCCTGCCCATTTCGAAATTGCCAGTGGTTCCCCACAGAGTATGTGAGATCCTCTACTGTGACCATAAGCCCTGCCATCTGTATACAGTCACCATCCTGCCTTCTCCTAAGGCTGATGTCAAGAGCATGTGGTCTGTGGGCATGTCTTGGAGTCAGGGAATCTTCTCTGGGCCCCACAGACTTCCTGGTCCCTCAGCCACTATCCTTGCATCCGTTGTCACATGTAAGTGAAGACTAGCTGGGGTGAGAGTGGGGTCTGTGGCCCTTACTTGTGGGCTATAACTATAGGTGGCCTACTGTGCGCTGCTCGTTTCACTTTTATTCACTGAATTGGATTCATAGGTAGTATTATCCCTATCTTATAGGTGAGCAAACAGCCCTGCTAGGGTTAAGCTGCCGGAGGCCACGCTAGCTACGGTAAGTACCAGGGCTGGGATTTGAACCTATGGCTGTCTGATTCCAGTATGAGTCCCTTCCATCACTCAGGGCTTGCAGTGGAAGTGGGGAACATGTGGCTGAGACAGGCGCAGTTTGGATAACACTGCCTCTGCGTCCTGTAGGGCCAGCACTCTGTGAGCACTGGTTTTTATTTACCTTATATGGCGAAAAGAAAGATGCCCATTTTTTTTTCCCCCATTTCTGCAGACTAACAGACGGGTGCTAATTTGGTAAGTGCAAATTGTCTGGCTTCGGTTCTATCCACCATCTGCCTGCTTGAACTAGTGAAACCAGGGTGACTTGTAATTATGCCCAGTTCTCTTCACAGGGTCCCTCCATCCCTTCAGAGGCGCTTATCCTTTTCCTATTTTAAGAAAGAGCTTCACATAGCACAGCATTTATGGAACACATCCAAGCACCAGAGTAGAAAGTGATATTATGAAGCCGAGGCAATCACTCAGACAAAACCCTTAAACTAGATGCCAGGGGGGGACCCGGGCTGGCCCTGCTCCTCCCAGGAAATTGCCAGGTGATGGGAGACCAGTCACTGAGACTCTCTGGGCCTCAGTTTCTCCCCCAGGGCACGGACATCTGGAGCCCCCGAGAAAAGGAAGTGCTTAGCTGTTCGTGTGGCAGGCCTGCCCTGGCTGCTGCTACTGCTGGTGCTTCAGGTGGGTGTTCGCAAGGACCGTCCCAACCTCTCACTCTCATCCTCCAGGAGCAGCTCTTCAAACTCTGCATCAAAGATTCCCCCTGACTCCCCAACCCCGCTAAAAACAAAAGGCTGCCCTTCATTGTATCCACACCACAGCTAGGATAGTTGCAGCTGCTTGAGGCTCCACTTTTCCTGCTCTCTGCGACAAACTCTTCCAACATCCAGACTCCACCATGCTTTAAAAACTATGGGCAGAAATGGTAAGAGGGTCACAGGGATAAAGAAGCGTTTACCCAGCTGGAAGCGTGCCATTGAAACCCCAGCATCATTCATTTTCTTCAGAAGCAATGCTCTCCATGCGTTTACTTAAGGCAGTCTTCTCCTGCCCGTTTCTCCCTCCCTGGAGGATGGGTCTTTTGAGTGATAACCACCCACATGGCAAATGAGTGGCTTTCCCCTTCAGTGTGAAGATATCACCTCTTGGAAGAGCAGAGGTTTGCCACATGGAAGGTGGGTGAGCAAGGGTGCACATGGCCCATGGGAGCACTTCCCTGCCTGCCCCGGGAGGAGGGGAAGCATCTCCTTGCCTCCAGCCACCACTCTCTCCCTCACCTCGACTGTCACTCCTGTCCCCAAGCCCAATCACACAGCCACCTCATCCCCCACCCCCACAGCTGCCAAATGAGCCAGGCCCACCGTCAGCAGCCAAGTTAATTTTTTTTAATCTCCTTGACAAAATGAAGAGGGAAAGTTGGCTGTTTAACTTGGTGGTTTTCTTTAGCAACACTGAAATGTCTAACATCTCAATGTGTGCTGTTTGCGAACTTAAATACGTCGCCTCTGGACCAGTCATTCCTCAAGGAACATCTGCTCTCCAGAAGATCAGAAGTGAGAAACCACAAAGTTGCATTACTTATCTTTCCCTAAAGAAATGAAAGGTGTTTTTTTCTCCCCCTCAAAGTAACAGCTATTTCTCCACTCCACATCAAAACTCCAGCCTTTGGCAAGCATGTCTCAGCACTTCCAAATCCAAGCTTCGGCACAGAACTGCCGACTTCAAAAGTGATGGTGCGGAGCCGGCCCTGAGAGCATCCCTCAGTACCTGCTCACTCACAGCTTCTGAGCATCTCGCATGTACTGAGCTCATGCAATAATACACACACAGAGGAATGGAGTTCTTTAAACAACCTGGGGTGCCATCCTGGAAGATGGGCTACACCCAAAGCTCTCCATCGGTTGAGTCTGACCTGGAACGTGGAAAACTGTTAAAATGTCACCTGAGGTTGGATGACCATTTAGCATACAAGGAGACTGGCACCAGAACAGAAGAAAGGAGTCCCCGAGATGGAGTAGAAAGTGCCATGGACCTATTATGTTCTCCTTGGTGGCTGACTCTCAGCTAGAAGGAGTTTCCACCATCTATTACGGCAACCTCAAATAAGAGATATGAACACACCAGTTCATCGGTTCATGTAAAACATGTCTGGAAGGAAAGAGTCCAGGGACTCCATGAAGCCAGTGAAAACCAAGGCTCCTTCTGTCTTTGTGCTCTGCCATCTTCAAGGTCACCTCAAGGCCACTTTCTGGCTTCCACGTGTGTATGTGTGTGTGTGTGCACGCGCGCGTGTGTGTATATGCTTGGTCGTGTCCAACTCTTTGCGACCCCATGGGCTATGGCCCACCAGGCTCCCCTGTCCATGGAATTTTCCAGGCAAGAATACTAGAGTGGGTTGCCATTTCCTACTCCAGGCCCTGGTTTCCATATTCAAGGTCATTGGTATTCTGAATGACTGATTGAACTCCAGCAATCATACTATGTTCTATGTATCAGAAAAAAGGAAAGAACAGCAACATGTCCCAACACCACCACAAGCCATGTCACTTCCATTCTAGCAATCTTCCCAAATGATAAGATATTTCTGCTGACATCTCAGTGGTCAGGACTTAGCCACATGGCCACACATAACTTCACAGGCCAGTGGGAAATCATGCCCTTTAACTGGGAGCATTGTGATCTTGAAAAAAATGGGCTTCTTTTGCTAAGGATAGAACGAACATTGAATATGAGGTGGCAACTGGCAGCCTCTGCCACAGACTCAGCTTTCCATCACTCAAATGAATATATATATCTTGATTATATTTATATCAGAATATCTCAGCCTCAGCACTCTTGACATTTTGAGCTAGTAACTGTTCATTGTGAGGGGGCTGTCCTGGGTATTATAGGATGTTTGCAGCATCCCTCACCTCTGCTCTCTGGAGACCAATAGCAACATCTGCACCCTCAGCAGTCATGATAACCAAAATGTCTCCAAGATGTCACCAGATGTCCCCAAGGGGACAAACTCACCCTTGTGTGAGAACCACCAAAGCACATCAAAAGGGTATCCAAATGAGATGATAGGCATGACTTCCATACAGCAAGACTATGAATTTTACCCCTGCTCATCCAGGGGTAACACTATGAGAAACAGTGCCTTGTTGATGCTTTGTCGGTTGTTTATGCTTTGTTGAAAAGCATCTTGAGAGCTTTTAAGAGTCAAGTGTACCTTACGATGCTCACCAAGTTCCAAAGTATAAATCCAGAATACACAGAGGGAACCGACCCACCAGTGATTCGACCCGCCATCCAGAGCTTGGAACTGCAGAGATAATGCCCTTGGCCTCGGGAAGCTCTTCTTCTCCATCCCTGGGTCTTCCCCCACCAGATTCACCCTGTCTGGGCCCCTCTCCCACTTCTGCTCTATGCACAGATGACTCCTTGGCTTAAACGTTGCCACCTTAAATTGGCCACGACTCTAAGTCAACCTGCCCACCCCACCTCCTGTTCCTTTCCTGAATCCTCCATATCACAGTTCATAAATGCGTTCTTACTCACTTTCATCATTCTTCCCCGCGTTAGACTATAATTTCCACTCAGGTCCGTGGTAGCTCAGTCGGTAAAGAATCTGCCTGCAGTGCAGGAGCCTCGGGTTCAATCCCCAGGTTGGAAAGATCCCCTGGAGAAGGCAATGGCAAATCACTCCAGTACCCCTGTCTGGAAAATCCCATGGACAGGGGAGCCTGGAGGGCTGCAGTCCATGGGGTCACAAAGAGTCGGGCACGAGAGCCACTAACACTTTTTCACTTTTCTATTAAGGCAGAGACCATATCTCTGGATTCACCTGTATTTACCAGTACCTGGTGCAACAAAGTGCCATTAAATACCTGACTGAATAAATGAACGACTGAATGCAGATGGTGAGAGAGGAGAGAGAGAGAGAATGAGAGGGGTGGGAGGAAGTCGGGGGGGAGTGATGGGAAGAAAGGAAAACAGACCAAGACAAAAGCTCCATCTGAGCTCACAATAACCAGTCTGTAGCAAGAGCGATTTTCCTTCACAGACTTCGTATTTCCAGTCAGTTATAGGTGCTTACTGGGTGTCTGTATCTGGAATAGACAAATAAATGAAGCATGGCCGCAAGGATGTACAATAGTATATATGGCAGCAGTCCCCAACCTTTTTGGCACCAGGGACTGGTTTCATGGAAGACAATTTTTCCATGGACAGGGGTGGGAGAGGATGGTTTGGGGATGATTCAAGTACGTTACATTTATTGTGCACTTTATTTCTATTACTATGTTGACTAAAAAAATAGTCACAACCTGAAAGTAGAGAGTTATTTTATTTGGTGGGAATGTTCAGGACTCTGAGCCTAGGAGACAGCATCTCAGCAGCTCTGAGAAAACTGCTCTAAGGAGGCAGGAGGGGAAATCAGGCTATAAACAAGTTTGCGACAAAAGGAGCAAGCAATCTGAAAGTTAAAGATCAGCTATCAAGTTAAGGAATTTAGCTTTCCTTGTATGGCGAGATGCAAACCTCTGGGCTCACTGAATTCATTCCTTGCATATGTACCTCAGATATCTGGGGCTGACCCTGTTTTCTTGTTCTCCTTAAGGATTGGCAGATCGCTGTTTCTTGCATTCCCCCAGCTCCTCAGCTATCCAGCATCCACTGGATTGCAATTTTGGAAGCCCTCAATGGCACTCCACTCCAGTACTCTTGCCTGGAAATTCCCATGATGGAGGAGCCTGGTAGGCTGCAGTCTGTGGGGTCCCTAAGAGTCGGATACAACTGAGCGACTTCCCTTTCATTTTTCACTTTCATGCATTGGAGAAGGACATGGCAACCCACTCCAGTGTTCTTGCCTGGAGAATCCCAGGGATGGGGGAGCCTAGTGGGCTGCTGTCTATGGGGTCACACAGAGCTGGACACGACTGAAGTGACTTAGCAGCAGCAGCAGCATTCACATCTGGTGGCCAGAAATTGCTGCTGGCTGTAACATTTCTTGTTTATTGATATGGCAGGAGATATTTTCATTTTGCAGTTACATCAGTTCCACCTCATATTATTAGGCATTAGATCCCGGAGGTTGGGACCCCTGATACAGAGGATAACACACATGCTATAATTATAATGAAGGTAGAATGGGCCAAAATTATATTTTAAAATACAGAAAAGTAAAACTAAAAGAAAGAAGTTCTGAATGCAAATAGCTACAGGCAGAAGTATCTTAGACATGGAGCTTCACAGGGCAGCACTGGGAGGGAGGTTTTGCAGGATGGGTAGGAGTTGGGTAGTAGAAGATGGAAAAACCTTCCAGGAGGGAGAAGCAATCTGAATAAAGGCAGGGCCTGAGAAAACCCAGGCCTTTCCCAAGACTGTGGCTTAGGCCAGCACTGTGCAGTGGAAATGACATGTGAGCCACATAGGTAATGTTAAATTTTCTAATATCAACATTTTAAAAAGTGAAAAGAAACAAGGGAAATTAATTTTAATATTACATTTTATCTAATCCCATATATCCAAAACATTCCAACACATGATCAATATAAACAATCATTAATGAGATATTTCACATTCTGTTCCCTAAGTATTAAAAATACAGTGTGTCTTTGACACCTTCTGCACATCTCGGTTTGGGCTGGCCACACTTCAGGGGTTCAGAGGCCAGTGCACTCAGTGGGAGGCGTGCTTGGGTGGGCTAGGGCAGACCCACCTTGGGAAGATAACAGGATGTGGCCAAGGCTGAAGTTTGAATGGGTATATTTAATACTATGGTTTTCATAATGTGAGTTATCAGTATAAGCTCAAAAGTGGGAGGTACGGAAGACTGCGGGAACACGGTCAAGGGCAGAGGTTATCAGTGTGAGACCGGCAGGGACAGTACCAAGGCAAGGCTGGAGGTCACAGACATGGTCCCCCACAGCTACAACTGTGCATAATGAGCCCTGCCTGGCCACACTTCCAGGACAGAGGCACCTGGCCCGACTTAGCTAATAGCAAACTGTCAAGGAAATTTGAGGCTAATTAGTTTATTCAGGTGTCTTGAATGGAGGAGATGTAAACACTAGGGGAGGCGCCTCCCACCAGGAGCTGAGCAGGAGAGAAAAGCAAGCCGCAGAGGAAGAAGAGGGAGACAGAGGTGCCGAGAGAGAGCATCGGAGGCTATGAGAAGGCTGGGTACCACCAGCTCTCAGCTTCCAGCTCCCAGACTCTTCTGAGTTCCCCTGAAATCCTGCCCTCGCGATGTCCTTTAATCTTAAACTAAAATCTCTCTCCCTCTCCTTTTCCTCCCTTGTAGACTGCTGGTTTCTGTTCCATGCAACTGAAGTTCAGAGTCCTGAGAAATACTATTAGTACAGGGTTTTATAACATGCACCTCTTCTTAATACTTCTGCTTCTATTAGGTCCATACCATTTCTGTCCTTTATCGAGCCCATCTTTGCATGAAATGTTCCCTTGATATGTCTAATTTTCTTGAAGAGATCTCTAGTCTTTCCCATTCTGTTGTTTTCCTCTATTTCTTTGCATTGATCGCAGGAGGAGAAGGGAACGACCGAGGATGAGATGGCTGGATGGCATCATGGACTCAATGGACATGAGTCTGAGTGAACTCCGGGAGATGGTGATGGACAGGGAGGCCTGGTGTGTTGCGATTCATGGGGTCGCAAAGAGTCGGACACGACTGAGAGACTGAACTGAAAACATGCAAGGTTGTTTTTTTTCCCCCGCTCCTGATCTGGGAAGAAGGCACAGGGAGGAAGTGGAGGGACACGTGTGAGAAGTAAAATAGTCAGGGTCAACACCTGATTCAATGCGAAGTGGGTGGGTGTTGGGGAGATGGCCAAGGGTTCGAGTTTGGATGACTGGAAAATGGCTGGCGTCCTCCACACAGGTGGGAGGGGGTGAGGGGGAGGGCAGGACTCTAAGGGGAAATGATGCTGCGCTGTGCACGGACATTGAGTTCTCAGCATCTCTGCCCTGGCTGGGCGTGTGGACACTGGGCAGCCCGTGCCCCTGGTTGAGTGTGGGGCTGCTCATGCCCACCAACAGGCTGTCAGGGGTACCCTGGTCTGAATGGTCTCCTAAGGCTTCCGGATTACAGGCTTTCATCCCCTCGTCTGCTGCCAGCTTGGCTACAACAAATAGTCATTTCTGCTGTTTACCTTCAGGTCTGTCTTCTGACGCTTTCTCTCCCACTGGCACCTGCCGCTTATTCCCTGCACCAGTCTCCCCTTTCTGTGGTCTTCTTTCCCTTCTCTTCATGTCCCAGAGCTGGGGTACCCTACTTTAAACAGAGGAAGAAATCCTAACAGATATACAAACATGCACATGTGCACACAAACACACACAACACAAACACAGACAAATGCATGCATTTATTTTCTCTTCCTTTCCCTGTACCCACCCCACCCCCTCTTTCTCTCCATCAGCCAGACTTATCCAGTAACACTTTCCCCCTAGAGCAAACCTTTCAAAGATTTTCAGCCTCTCTGGGGAAAGCAATGGCAGATAATGCTCGGAGTCCCCTGTTATATTTTCCCCTGGCTCTTCCAACTGAGACAGCACTCTTTACCTGACACTGATCACCACCACACACCCAGCACGCCTACCCCATGCACCATGCACTCTAATATGCCATGAATGCATGCTGCCTCTCTGTAGTCCTTCTGCAAAGCCCTGAAGCTGCTTTTGCATTTGCTGGCTACAGGCAAGGGCAGTGAAAAGGTATTCAACCTAATTTAACCTGTCTCAATCTCTCTTCTTTAAGGACTTTTCATGTATCAATCCTAGAAGCTTCTGAAAGGGGAGTCATGACTGGAATTGCACAGCCAAGGAAACCAGAGTCACTTTGGGGTTAAAAGCTCAAGGCGCCATTTTCAAAGAGCCTTTGGCACTCACAGCCTAAGGTTTTCTGGTCCCAGTCTCTGGCTCAGTGGTCACCCAACATTTCTGATTGCTTGCTCCATCCACAAAGCTTTTTTGAGCATCCACCCCCAGTGTATGCATATTTATTTACTTATAATCATGTACCACTACATATACATTATGCACTTTATAAATAGACATACTCATTATAATAGGTATAATAGACATGTTCAAAAAATAGACATTTAAAAAGGAGAGGATAAAGGATAAATATAACTGGAAGGACCACTGTGTTCTTCCTTCTCCCAGTGGATCATGTATGCCTCCTGGGATGCATGCCCACTTTGCAGACTTCCTATTCCCCCATCAGCCTTCTCACAGTGTGGTCTCTGAGGTGGGCATTGCTGCTGCTCATCAACATTTGCAGTTCCCCTTATCTTCCAATACACATGGGAAGATTGCGAACCCCAGTCCTTGAAGGTAAGAGTGGCTATGTGACTGGCATGTCCAATAAATGACTCACTTCGCTTGGGAGCACCAGGAACCACGATGCTCCATGCTCTCCTTTCTCTTGCCACAACAAAGCCTGAAGCCTCATGTTGAAATGTGGTATTGTGGATGGTCCTCTGGGAACCCTCAAGTGGTTATACTACAGATACTGCTGAGCCACACTGGATTTGAGTTTGGGGGTTCGTTATTGCAGCACAACCTAATTTGTCTTGACTGATACTCTCTGTGATGAACCAGATGACATGATGGTCCTGAGTTTGTCTAGTTTGCCTCTGAGGGCCCGTCTCTCCCAACTTGCATTGCTGAGACAATAGTGACAGCCAGCCACTGTACCATCAAGGAAGAAAGAATAGGGGACTGAGATAAGAGTCAAGATGTAAGAAATGGCCCAGGGTGTGACAAGCAAACCTGGAGACCAAGGAGGTGCCATCTGAGCAGATGTGCCCAGGAACTGACGGGCAGTGATCACCGTAAGTTGAAAAAAAAGCAAAATGGCTGTCTGGGGAGGCCTTACAAATAGCACTGAAAAGAAGAGAGGCGAAAAGCAAAGGAGAAAAGGAAAGATATAAGCATCTGAATGCAGAGTTCCAAAGAATAGCAGGAAGAGATAAGAAAGTCTTCTTCAGTGATCGATGCAAAGAAATAAAGGAAAAGAACAGAATGGGAAAGACTAGAGATGTCTTCAAGAAAATTAGAGATACCAAAGGAACATTTCATGCAAAGATGGGCTCGATAAAGGATAGAAATGGTATGGACCTAACAGAAGCAGAAGATATTAAGAAGAGGTGGCAAGAATACACAGAAGAACTGTACAAAAAACATCTTCACAACCCAGATAATCACGATGGTGTGATCACTCATGTAGAGCTGGACATCCTAGAATGTGAAGTCAAGTGGGCCTTAGAAAGCATCACTACAAACAAGGTTAGTGGAGGTGATGGAATTCCAGTTGAGCTATTTCAAATCCTGAAAGATGATGCTGTGAAAGTGCTGCACTCAACATGCCAGCAAATTTGGAAAACTCAGCAGTGGCCACAGGACTGGAAAAGGTCAGTTTTCATTCCAATTCCAAAGAAAGGCAATGCCAAAGAATGCTCGAACTAGTGCACAATTGCACTCATCTCACATGCTAGTAAATTAATGCTCAAAATTCTCCAAGCCAGGCTTCAGCAATATGTGAACCATGAACTTCCTGATGTTCAAGCTCATTTTAGAAAAGGCAGAGGAACCAGAGACCAAATTGCCAACATCAGCTGGATCATGGAAAAAGCAAGAGAGTTCCAGAGAAACATCTATTTCTGCTTTATTGACTATGCCAAAGCCTNCTGTCTCTTATACACATCTAGATGTGTATAAGAGACAGGGCTCCAGCAATACGTGAACTGTGAACTTCTAGATGTTCAAATTTTTTTTTAATTTTTACTTTATTTTGTTTTACAGTACTGTATTCGTTTTAAAAAAAGGCAGAGGAACCAGAGATCAAATTTCCAACATCCGCTGGATCAATGAAAAAGCAATAGAGTTCCAGAAAAACATCTACCTATGTTTTATTGACTATGCCAAAGCCTTTGACTGTGTGGATCACAACAAAATGTGGAAAATTCTGAAAGAGATGGGAATACCAGACCNAGATGATGCTGTGAAAGTGCTACACTCAATATGCCAGCAAATTTGGAAAACTCAGCAGTGGCCACGGGACTGGAAAAGGTCAGTTTTCATTCCAATCCCAAAGAAAGGCAATGCCAAAGAATGCTCAAACTACTGCACAATTGCACTCATCTCACATGCTAGTAAAGTAATGCTCAAAATTCTCCAAGCTAAGCTTGAGTAATACGTGAACCGTGAACTTCATGATGTTCAAGCTGGTATTAGAATAGGCAGAGGAACCAGAGATCAAATTGCCAACATCCGCTGGATCATGGAAAAAGCAAGAGAGTTCCAGAGAAACATCTATTTCTGCTTTATTGACTATGCCAAAGCCTTTGACTGTGTGGATCACAATAAACTGTGGAAAATTCTTCAAGAGATGGGAATATCAGACCACCTGAGCTGCCTCTTGAGAAACCTAAAAATGTAAAGAATACTAAAATCCAGTTCTCCCAAATTCTACTCTTATGTTTTGAAATCTAGACTTTCATATAATCTCAAAAATATTACCAAATATTATCAAAGGAAAATTTCTAATGACCTATATGAAAAAAGATTAACTTTATCAGTTGTGTGAATGAAAGCTCTGATGCTCTTTTATACCTAAAAATTGGAATATATACTGTATATATATATATATGTCTATTTAAATTTTCCATTTGTTAAGCATGTATATAATTCCCAGTTCCAGAAGATATGGAAAAACAGATCCTCTAGTTCACTGTTAGTAGGAATATGAAAATTTTCAATCTTTCTTGATGTATTCAGTTCAGTTCAGTTGCTCAGTTGTGTCTGACTCTTTGCGACCCCGTGAATCGCAGCACGCCAGGCCTCCCTGTCTATCACCAACTCCCAGAGTTCACTCAAACTCATGTCTATCGAGTCAGTGATGCTATCTAGCCATCTCATCCTCTGTCATCCCCTTCTCCTCCTGCCCCCAATCCCTCCCAGCATCAGTCTTTTCCAATGAGTCAGCTCTTCTCATGAGGTGGCCAAAGTACTGGAGTTTCAGCTTCAGCATCAGTCCTTCCAATGAACACCCAGGACTGATCTCCTTTAGAATGGACTAGTTGGATCTCTTTGCAGTCCAAGGGACTCTCAAGGGTCTTCTCAAGCACCATAGTTCAAAAGCATCAATTCTTCAGCACTCAGCTTTCTTCACAGTCCAACTCTCACATCCATACATGACCAGTGGAAAAACCATAGCCTTGACTAGACGGACCTTTGTTGGCAAAGTAATGTCTCTGCTTTTGAATATGCTGTCTAGGTTGGTCATAACTTTCCTTCCAAGGAGTAAGCATCTTTTAATTTCATGGCCACAGTCACCATCTGCAGTGATTTTGGAGCCCCAAGAAATAAAATCTGACACTATTTCCACTGTTTCTCCATCTATTTCCCATGAAGTGATGGGACCAGATGCCATGATCTTCGTTTTCTGAATGTTGAGCTTTAAACCAACTTTTTCACTCTCCTCTTTCACTTATCAAGAGGCTTTTTAGTTTCTCTTTACTTTCTGCCATAAGGGTGGTGTCATTGCATATCTGAGGTTATTGATAGAGGTCTTTAACCCAGGAATTTACCTTTTAAAAATTGACCTAGGAAAACTCATAACTATCATCAAACTGTTTTGTACAAAGGAGTTAATTATGGCATTAATACCCAATGACAAGTGATTGTTAAATTATATTCATCCACATAACAGGAAGATTTATTTATTTATTGGCTGTACCCCGAAGCATGTGGGATCTTAGTTCCCTGATCAGTGATCAAACCTGTACTTCCTGCATCGGAAGTGCTGACTCCCAACCACTGGACTGCCAGATAAGTCCCTGTAGGAAATTATATATCTATTAATTCTGTAAGAAAGATTAAATGATAGTGAAATAGTTACATGATTTTTGATGAGGAGAAAAATAGACTTTGAAACTATATAATAACACTGTCCCATATTTGTAAATATATGTGTATATCTAGGCATTGAAGAATTATTAGAAAAGTGTAATCAAAATGTTAACTAGTTTTTTTCCAGGTGATGTAATTGTTTCTAGGTGATGTAATTATGGGTACATTATATATTATTTTCTGCTGTGGCTTCTTAGATTTTTAAACATTTGTACAATGAATCTCTTTTTCAGTTAGAAAGATAAAATTTTAGAACTTCCAAATAAAGTTTGCTAGCTTTACAAGATTTCTCTCTCTCTCCCTCTCTCTCTTTTTTTAAAATATTTATTCATTTGGCTGAGTCAGGTCTTAGTTGCAGCACTTGGGATCTTTAGTTTTCATATGCGAGATCTAATTCCCCAACCAGGGATTGAACCTGAGACCCCTGCACTGGGAGCACAGAGTCTTAGCTACTGCATCACCAGGGAAGTCCCACAAGATTTATCTTCTAACATAAAGATTGACAAAATCAAATGTTTGTCTAATTTGTAAATATACATATACATGATTTTCAGTTCAGTTCAGTTCAGTCGCTCAGTCATGTCCAACTCTTTGTGACCCCATGAATCACAGCACTCCAGGCCTCCCTGTCCATCACCAGCTCCTGGAGTTCACTCAGATTCACGGCCATCGAGTCAGTGATGCCATACAGCCAGCTCATCCTCTGTCATCCCCTTCTCCTGCCCCCAATCCCTCCCACCATCAGAGTCTTTTCCAATGAGTCAACTCTTCTCATGAGGTGGCCAAAGTACTGGAGTTTCAGCTTTAGCATCATTCCTTCCAAAGAAATCCCAGGGCTGATCTCCTTCAGAATGGACTGGTTGGATCTCCTTGCAGTCCAAGGGACTCTCAAGAGTCTTCTCCAACACCTTTGACTCATTAGAAAAGACTCTGATGCTGGGAGGGATTGAGGGGCGGGAGGAAAAGGGAACGACAGAGGATGAGATGGCTGGATGGCATCACGGACTCGATGGACGTGAGTCTGAGTGAACTCCGGGAGCTGGTGATGGACAGGGAGGCCTGGCGTGCTGCAGTTCATGGGGTCGCAAAGAGTCGGACACGACTGAGCGACTGAACTGAACTGAACTGAAGGAAGCAGGAAAGGAGGTCAAAAGGAAATGATGAAGCAAATGAAAAAACAGAATGAGAGAGTAGATTGCACGCATTGCAGAGGGACTAAATATCCCCATCGAAAGACAAAGATTGTTGGGTGGGATTAAAAGAATAATTTGATGTTGCCTAGCTTCCCTGGTGGCTCAGACAGTAAAGAATCTGCCTGCAATGGAGGAGACTTGGGTTCGATCCCTGGGTTAGGAAGATCCCCTGGAGAAGAGAATGGCTACCCATTCCAGTATTCTTACCTAGAGAATTCCATGGACAGAAGAGCCTGGTGGGCTACCGTCCATGGGGTTGCAAAGAGTCAGACACGATTGAGCAACTGAAACTTTTATACTTCACATAAATATACTGAAATAGAAAGGCTTAGAAGTATTGACAGTAAAAAGATAGGAAGAGATATATCGTGGGATTGCCACAAGAAAGCTAATCCAGGCAAAGTAACATCAGACAAAGTGGACTTTAAGTATTACCAGAAATAAAGAGGGATACGTCGTTGTTTAAAAATTGATCAGGAGGATTCCCCAGCAGCCTCGTGGTTAGGACACCACGCTTCCACAGCAGCAGGCATAGGTTCAGTCCCTGGTCAGCGAACTAAGACCCTGCAGGTCACGTGGCATGGGCGAAAGAAGGGAAACTTCAAAATTTGGTAGGGAGAGACCAGTTCTAAATCTGTACGTACCTAAACACATGGGATTCAAGTATACGTCACAAAAACTGGCAGAACTTAGAGGCAAAAGCGAAAATCCACAATCATGGTGGGAGATTTGAATGCCCTTCTGTGGGTAATGGATAGAGGAGCTATGAAGACATCAGAAGACAAACACATCTGAAAAGCTGAGTTCGGACTTGATGTGATCGGCGCTTATCGAATACTGCGCTCGGTGTCCTGGGAGTGCCTCAGCTTCCCAAGTGCACACAGAGCTTCTATAGACAGGGCCACGTGCAGGGCTGAAAGAGCAAGTGCCAACACGTCTCAAAGCAATTAAGTCATATATGTATGTTCTCTGACCTCAGAGAAATTAAACTAGAAATCATAAGGAAAAGATAACTGGAAAATCTTCAAGTGTTTTAGAAGTTAAATACCTTAAAGGCCAAAGAAGAAATCTAATAAGAATTGGAAGATCTTTTTTGGTTTGTTTTTTGACTAAGTAGAATTTATTTCATTTCTTTATTTTTGTTGCCTGTAATTGCTTACCAGTGTGGTGGCGGTTTCTGCGGTACAACATCACGAATCAGCCGTATGTATACACATGTCTCCTCCATCCTGGGCCTCCCCCACCACTCCCATTTCACCTCTCGAGGTCATCACGGAGCGCCAAGCTGAGCTGCCTGTGCTCTGCAGCAAGTTCCCACTAGCTATCTTACGCGTGGAAGTGTATTCACATCACTGCTGGTCGCTCAGTTCATCCCAACCTCTCCTTCCCTCTCTGTGTTCACAGGTCCGTTCCCTACATCTGTGTCTCTTCTCCTGCCCCGAAGGCAGGTCCATCACTTCCAGTTTTCTAGATTCCACACACATGCGTTAATATGCAGTCTCTCTGACTTGTTGTTGAGTCACCCAGGCATGCCCAACCCTCTGTGACCCCGTGGACTGTAGCCTGCAGGGTTCCTCTGATCGTGGGATCTCCCAGGCAAGAACACTCAAGTGGGTCGCCATTCCCTTCTCCTGGGGATCTTTCTGACCCAGGGATTAAACCTGCATCTCCTGCATTGGCAGACGGATTCTTTACCACTGAGCCACTGGGGATTCCCTCTTTCTGACTTACTTCACTCTACATGACAGACTCTAGGCTCATCCAATATTTTTAGTGGAATAATGATATAAATGTCTTATATCACAGCTTATAGCTAAATAAGTGCTTGAGGTACCATGAAATAAGTGCTTAGAGGATATTTTATGACCTTAAATCATACATTAAGAGAAGAGGGGAGACTGAAGTCTATCTCAAGTACTTAAGAAATAGTAAATTAAGCCCAAAGAAGGTAGATAGAAAGAGATAATAGAGAACAATAAAACAAATGAATCAGATAAATGAAAGACTTAGTGAAATAAAAAATGGACATTTCATTAAGAAATTCAACAAAGCCAAAACTTGATTCTCTGAAGAGACCAGCTAGAGACATTAAAAAATGTATTTAGAGGATACGATCACAAAAATAATCTTGATAGCTTAGATAAAATAGATTAACTTCTAAAACACCATGATATACAAAAGCAGATAGAAGAAGAAATTTAAAAGTCCAGATTGCCCAATATTAATTAAATAAATTAGATTTGGAATTTACACACACACAAAAATTAAGGTTAGATGACTTCGCTGGTAGATTCTTCCTTAAATGATAAGAAATAATGCCAATTTTATACAAATCTTTTTAGAAGATTTTTTTTATGAGTCAGTATAATCTTGACATCAAAATCCTACAAGGATGTTTCAGGAAAGAAAAGTCAGAGGCCAACATCTCTCGTTAACATAGGACGCAAATATTCTACATGCAATACCAACAAACTGAACCCAACACTATATGTAAAGACATACAATCCTAGTTCAATCCAGTTATACAAACTTAGTTAGCATCTGAAATCCAATCAACATTATTGGATTGACAGAATGCGTCTCTACGTTGACAGAACGCCTAAGAAAAAAACATACAAGCAACTCATAAGATACAGAAAAAACGTGATAAAACTCAAGACCCACTCATAATTAAACATATGACTCTTAGAGAACTTGGAATAGAAGGAAGTTCTGTTATGTAAAAAACAAGCACAAAAACAAACAAAGTCTGAGCAGCCATCATCCATCACGCTGAAAGGTTATACTTTCCTCCTGAGATGGGGAAAAAGACAAGGATGTCTGTCATTACTGTCTCTACTTAATGTTGTCCCCAAAGCCTCAGCCAGGGCGCTGAAGGAAGAAGAGGGAAGCATAAGAAAAAATAATGAAACAGGACAAAATAAAACTGTTTTGCCACCATTTACAAATGACGTAATCATATGTATTAAAAAAAAAAACCACAACAGAATCTTCAGATAAACTGTTCTATTGTTAAACGAACTCAGCAAGAACACTGATTTTAAAGACAATATGCGAAAATCAATTCTATTTCTGTAAGTCAGCCACAAAACACAGCCACATAAGCCCATTTGTGTGTGCTCGGTCACATTCAACTCTTTGCAACCCCGCAGGGGTGCTGCCTGTCAGGCTCCACTCTCCACGAGGCTCCCCCGGCCAGAGCACTGGAGCAGGTGGCCACTTCCTCCTCCAGGGGATCTTCCCAGCCCAGGGGTTCAACCCATGTCTTGAGTCCTCTGCATTGGCAGGTGGATTCTTTACCACTGAGCCACCTGGGAAGCCTTTTCTGTATGCTGGTAACAAGCAATTAGAAAATGAAATAGAGATACCGCTTAAAACAGCATCCAAACCCATAAAATACCTAAAAGGAAATTTCTTGGGGATGAACAAGACCGCTATGCAAAAATGTACTAGACGTTAGTGAGACAAATTAAAGAAGCCCCTGTGTCAGTTGAGGGTTATGACATGTTCATAAACTGGAGGACTAATATTTGTCAGATGTGAATTTTGAGGTATGGATCCAATCTGACTCCAGTCAACACAGAATGCTTTTGTTTATTTATGGGAAGGGTTTTCAAGCTGATTCTAAAATATTTGTGAAAAAGCAAACGATTAGAATAGAGAAGACAATTTGGGAGAACAACGAAGTTGAAGAGGCGTGCCCCTTCAGTTCTAAACGTGGTGAAGCTACAGGGTGAGAACGCACTATAGGGGTGCAGCCGGAACACTTCTGACATGGCAGCAGCAGACGGGACGGGCCAACAGGACAGAATGACACGCCCAGAATCATAAGCACGCATATGTGGCCACGGGGTTTATAACCGAGGCGCTATTTCAATCTGGGAGGAAGGAATGTCCTTTTTGATCAACGGTCGTGGAACAGTTTGGATAGCTGTATGAAAAAAAAAAAAATATATATATATATGAACCATGATCCCCACCACCCATCAGTCATGAAATTAATTCAAGTTAGGTTTTCCATCAAAGCATGAAGGCAGAGACCATCAGGACTGGAGAAGAGAGGAGGGGACCATCTCTATGACCTTGGAAGATTTGCCAAAACACAAGCAGCCCTGACTACAAAATAAAATATTTGACAAACTGCTCTTCCTTATAAAGATTAGGGCCCCACATCAAAAGGCACTGTTAAGGACATGCATAGACGCTCCGCAGGCTGGGAAAGGGTGTTTTCTGGCAAAGGACTTGTATTCAGAGCATGTCAAGAACACCTACAAATCAATACGGAAAAGACCACGTGCTTTAAAAAGATGATTTGAACAGGCACCAGATGTCAATAAGCCCATGAGAAGGTGCTCAGCATCACCGCCTATGAGGGGAACACAGACGAAAGCCCACATGAGGTGCCCACACACACTGGCTGCCGTGGGCATAGTGACAGACCACCAACATGCAGTGCTGGACGCGGTGTGGGGGGCCCACTCCTGTGTGCTGCTGCTGGGAACACGCGTTGGATCCCCTGGGAAGGCTGCCTGGCTGCAGCCTTGGGCACACACCACCACTAGGCATTCTCTGGAGATACTGACTCCAGAGAAACTCATACTCACATCCACCAGCTACATCGACGGGGAGGATTACAGCAGCTTTCCTCGGAGGAAAGCCCGCCAGTGACAAAGCTGTAGGCAAATCTTACTCCATGCAGCCTCAGGAACAGACAAGACTGCTCCCGGGGGAGAAAGGTGAGGACAGAGTTTCCCTGGGCAGGGGGCGGTGGGGGGAAGAGTTTCCCTGGGGGAGGAAACTTCTGGTGGGACCGAAGTGTCTATGTCTTGACCTCATGGGTCAAGATCTCCTGAAGGAGGAAATGGCAACCCACTCCAGTATCCTTACCTAGAGAATCCCATGGACAGAGGAGCCTGGTGGGCTACAGTCCATGGGGTCGCAAAGAGCTGGACACGATGGAACTGACTTAGCACAGTACACATGGGTGTTTCTGCAGGGCGCGTGCATGCACACTCAGCCGCTCAGTCATGTCCCGCTCTGACCCATGGACAGTAGCCCGCCTGTCCGTGAGATTTCCCACGCAAGAACACTGGAGCAGGTTGCCATTTCCTCCTCCAAGGGATCATCCCGACCCAGAGATCGAACCTTTGTCTCCCGAGTTTCCTGCCTTAGCAGGTGGATTCTTTACCACTGAGCCACCTGGGCTGATCTGCTCATTTAGGATGTGTGGATTTTACAATCATTCATTCCACGGTTTTTAAAAAGATAAGCGGCTTTTAAGTTCTCAGGAACAAATGGTTTCTGTGTGGCCCTAGGTTGACCACTCCGGAGCCCCGAGTATATGAGATGCTCTCTGGTGAGAACAAACCCCCCACACTACTGGACAGTGGGGGCCCCACATGCAGAAGGCATTCAAGGCTGCATCCCCACACCGGCTATAATCTGGACCCACCTGACACGCCCATGCAGCACCCAGGCCTGGTGACGCTTCCACACCTACACGGGAGGGGTCGGCAGCTAACACATGCCAGGACATACACACATTCACACACACATACACACGCTCTTGTACACACACACTTGGAACCGGAGCTGCAGCAGGCTCTGGGAGGCCCTGAGATTTCTCCTCTGGAGTCAGGGCCATGGGCCCCATGAGCCCCTCATCCTAGGCCTGAGCCATGGGGCGACATACCCTGGCCTCAGGTCCTTGCCTCTGGTAGACCCCCCCAGGTGGTGTGGGAGCAGGTGGAGGGGCGGAGGCTCCCCGGGTGCCCCCCCAGGAAGGGCCCACTGACTGACTGGCCAGGCCCGGATGCAGTGTTCAGGGAGAAAGCTCCCACTTCTCTGAAACAAAGGGCCACACCCAGTGACCACTCCAGAGGCTGCCGCCACGCTCACCTCCGCCAGGTCTACAGAGCAAACCGTGGCCTTTGCAACCAAGCAGCTCCCCGATCCCAGGCTGCTGGAAGGCCAGGGCTGGGGACCCCAGGCCCTGCCGGCTCCACTCAGGCCTGCCTTGGCCTGGCCCTGACTGCTGACACCCCGTGGCCAGCCTCCATGCTGGACATAGGATGCTGCGGTCTGCGCGGAAGTGCCAGGCTGGCCCCTCTCTCAGAGGGCCTGCTCCTCTCTCTGGGGGGCTCGGCCCGAGGACAGGATGACTGACAACGGGCAGGTGGGACGGGCACCCTGAGCCCCGCAGGTGAGCGAATCTCCCCTCCCCTCTGCCTGAGAAAGGAGACACCTTCCCCCACCCCTGTCCCTGGCAAAGAGAAGGCCCGGACGGATATTAGATTTTATCAAGACTTTTTCCACATCACTAGGTTGGATCGTTTGAGTTTCCTCTTCAGCCTGTTGATGTGAGGAGCCACGTTAATCGAGTTATGCCTATTGGACTGGCTGGTTTATCTGGAACAAATGAGTGATTGTCACGTGGTTGTGGTGTTTCTTTCTTTAATACATCATTATATAATTGGTTGTTTGTTCTTAATAATGTAGAAAAACCCCAGGGACCCACCTAAAATGGTGACTAAGCCCCATCAGCCCCCAACTCAAGCCTCCCCCTGCCTCCACCGCCTTGGGAAGCGTGACCTGAATTGGCGTCCCCTGCCCATGTTTTCCTGATGGTGCAGCGTTATCAGATTTCTGGGCATCCAGAAAGGGGCATGGATTTTCTCTGTTAGTGATTTAGACTTTACAGAAACGTATCATGCTTTTCCTTGGCCTTATGTTGCCAAGACCTGTCCATCTGCGTCCCTCTGGTTCGTCTGTTCTGACTGGTGGATAGGACCCCTGGTGACACGCGCTCCGGGCTGCCTGCTCCAGCTGGCGGTGGACTGGAGGTTTCCTTGCGTGAGTACCCAGGTGTGCCATAGCCAGCTCATGGGCGTGTGAAATTCAGTCTTACAGGTGAGGCCACACTGTCCTTGCACATGGTGGCCCTCCAAGGCATCCCGCCAGCAGTGCAGGAGAGGCCCTGGGCCCCACACCCTCGTCTGCAGCCCCAGGGTTTAGGCGTCGTGATTCACGCCAGATGGAAGCGGGCGCGATGGAGCCAAGCTCTGAGACACTCGGCGGGGCGCCTGTGCCTTCCCCCCCGCGAAGGCCCGGCCTGGGCCTCTTCTCTGTTCAGTCATTTCTGTCCGATGGCTCTTTATTGTTGTTTAGCCCACCAGGCTCTTCTGTCCGTGGATTCTCGAGGCAAGAACACGGGAGTGGGTTGCCACGCCTTTCTCCAGGGAATCTTCCTGACCCAGGGACAGAACCCATGTCTCCTGCGTCTCTTGCATTGGCAGGTGGATTCTTTACCACTGAGCCAGCAGGGAAGTCCTGCACTCGTTGATTAGACATGAACTGCCCACGCGGCTTCCTTTGTTTCTCTGCTCCCTCCCTCCCTCCCTTTCTTTCTCTTCCTTCCCTCCTCCTTCCCTGGCTCCCCACCCTCCGACTTCCTCCCTCCCTCCCTACTGACCAACCATTCTGGGGGTCAGTTTATGTATTGGGAACACCTGCTCCTGTGTTAGGTAGAAAAAGACTCCCCAAAGATGTTCTAATCCCCAGAACCTGTGAATGACCCCTTATGTGGCACAAGGGGGTCTCGAGATGCAATTCAGGTTCGGTGCCTTGGGATGGGGAGGGTCAGGATTATCCAGCTGGGCTTGAGTGCTTAAAAGTAGAGAACCTTTCCCAGCTCTGGTTGGAGGAAGTTACGACAGTGGGAAAAAGGCCTGAGAGCAGCAATGTGATGGCTTTGAAGATAGAGGAAAGGGCCAAGGGCCCTTTAGAAGCTGAAAAAGGTCTGGCGTGGATTGTCTCCCAGGTCATCAAGAAGAAACCTGCCCTGTGATACTGTCCAGACCCTTGGGCTGTATGGGACTTCTGACCTATAGAACTGAAAGATGATAAATATGTGTTTGAAGCCTCTCGCTTTGAGGGAATTTGTGACAGCAATGATAGAAAACTCACGCAAATTCCAGGTTGCACGTTATCTCTTCCCTCTAAGGTGTCTTTTAACAAACAGAATTCTTTATTTTACATAAACGTGTTTATTAATATTTTTCTCTCACAGATGCTTTTGTGTCCCACGTGAGAAATATTTTCTTGTGCTAAGTTTTGAAAGATACAAACTAACTTATATTTTCTAAAGTTTATGAGTTCTGTATTTAACATTTAATTCTTAGGCCCATCTGGAGTGAATTTTTGAACAGGGTATGAGGTGGGGTCCAGGTTCCCTTTCTCATGATGGGTGAGCACCTCACCCCGTGGTCACAGATGCTGTTTTGATCATCCTTGGAAACCTCAGCCCCGGAAGGTCCTTTCTGGGCTCTCCTCTGGGCTAACTACCGATTTCTGCACTTTCACTGCAACATCTCAATTACTAGGTCTCATATCATGCCTTGATATCTAGAAGGAAAGGCTTTTCTTTGATCTTAAGAAGGTCTTGGTATTTGAAACGCTTTATCCTTCGACAGGAATTCGAGAATCATCATATTAAGTTTCATGAAAAAAAACCCCAAAAAACCCCACCCTCGAGTTTTTGCTGGGATTATAGTGAATTCACAGATGAAGGAGGAAGAAATGAATTGACCTCTTTATGACACTGTCTTTTGTTTATGAATATGGTGTATCTTTCCCTTTATGTACGTCTTTAAAATTTCTAAATATAGCAAAAACCTGGTTCTTTAAAAAAAAAAAAACTAACAAAATAGATAAAGTTCTGGTAAGACTGAGAGAAGATAGACAAAAATATTATAAAGGAAACTAGGAAAACACTACAAAAAGGGATTTTAAAGATAACAAAAGAATATTATCAACTATATGCCAAAAACTTTGGGAGAGCTACGCAGAAACAGGTATATTCTCAGGGGGAAAAAAAATCGAACTCAATAGAACTGACTCAGGATGGAACAAAACATTTAAATAAGCTTACAAATACTAAAGGCATTAAAGTGGTGGTTAAATGCCTTCCCACAAGAAAAAGCAAGACAAAAACAAAACAGGCCCAGAGGGTTTTATCCCAAGTTCTATGCACTTCTCAAGAGAAGAAGGGGCTGACAGAGGATGAGATGGTTGGATAGCATCAGTGACTCAGGGGACATGAGTTTGAGCAAACTCCGGGAGATAGGGAAGGACAGGGAAGCCTGGGGTGCTGCAGTTCACGGGGTCAGAAAGAGCCAGACACAACTTAGCGACTGGACAATGACAGCAAGCAAACCTTCAGGGAACAAATCATCACAAATTTGTACAAACATCTTAAACGGGATGAAAAAGGAAAACACATCAAAATCTGAGGGACCTAGCTAAAGCATTTCTCAGAAGGAAATCTATGTATTCAGTGACGTAGTAAAAGTCTCAAATCAACGATCAAGATTCTACCTTAAGAGACTAGAAAAAGAGGAGCGAATTAAACCCAAAGTAAGCAGACTTTCGAGAGTCCCTTGGACAGCAAGGATATCAAACCAGCCAATCCTAAAGGAAATCCACCCTGAGTAGTCACTGAAGCTCCTTTGGCCACCTGACGCAAAGAGCCGACGCACTGGAAAAGACCCTGATGCTGGGAAAGACTGAAAGCAGGAGGGGAAGGGGACGACAGAGGATGAGATGGCTGGATGGCATCGCCGACTCAGTGGACACGGGTTTGAGCCAGCTCCGGGAGATGCTGAAGGACAGGGAAGCCTGGCATGCTGCAGCCCATGGGGTCACAGAGAGTCGGACACGACCGAGCAACTGAGAAACAGCAAGAAGTGGAGAGGAAATGCTATTGAGCTGAAATGCCTGAACCAGGAGCAGGACGTTGCGCTGGTCAGAGCCTGGACTGCAGTGCTCAGGGTAGCCCGAGGCCCGGCTGAAGCCACAGAGGGCCAGCTCCTCGCCAACTTTGGCCCCAAAGGTCTCCACCCAGAAACACTCCCGTGAACGGGCCTTCGGCTCTCCCAGAACGCTTGCCCCTTCGCCCTTGAAAGTGGCTGACTCTGGAGACTCCCTTTTAGGTCTTCCCAAAGCAAGGGGTTTGTGGAGGGCGTGCAGAGGCAGCCGGCTGTGGTCACCTTTCCCTTGGGGGCCTGGCCTATGTTCACCGCCCAGTGGTGGCTCTCACAGGAAGGCAAGGTGGCTTCCTTTCAGATCCAGGGAAGCAGAGCTCAGGGACTCGGCCCCCAGTGTGGAGGGCAAGACTGTGGTGTGAGCTCTGTCTCTGTGATGGTGCAGGAGTCACCCTCCTGCCCTGCCTCAGGCTCCTGTGGCGGGGCGTGGTGCTGGTGCAGAGTGGGAGCCCAGGCCCCCTCACCCCCAGCCCCGCTTAGTCTGGCCCTGTGTCCAAGGCCTGCCCACCCGGGCTGGCTGAAGCCTTTCTGTCCGTGACCCATGCTCCCCGGGGCAGCTCTGGCTTCCAGCTCTGCATGCACGCCTGCGGGGTGGGGGAGTCTGTGGTTGAATCTGGTGACTTCTTTAGAGATAGCACCCTGAGGGGTGAGGGTTGTGCAATCCAGAGACTTCAGGCCAGCCGGCCAGCCCACACAGCCCACTGTATTCTGGAAGAAAACAGCCTAGGACAGGCTGTGAAGTGCCCCAGCCCGGCCCCACCTGGGTCTGAGAAGCCGTCCACGGACAGGCAGGACAGGAGGCCACCGTGCTGTCGTTTGCTGACCCAGAGCCAGTTGGAGGGCGGCTCCAGAGCTGGCCAGCCATGGCTGCCTCCAAGGGGGCTCACGGCCGCAGCTGGCAATGGAAGGGCCCAGCCCGGGCCCTGTGGGGGCTGGCTCTGCAGCGCCCCTCACCCCATGGCTCCCATGTCCACGAACCCCTGCCACGTTGAGGGCCATGGTCTCGCCCATTCCTGGGGCCCCAGGCATGCTGCAGCCTGCCCTCGCCTCCTTCCCGGTCACACAGCCCACCCTCACTCACATGCAGCCACAGCCCTTTCCCAGTGAGGTCTTGGGGTGGCCCCCCTCCCCTGCTCTCACAGCCCCCGGGAGTCCCAAACACTGACTGTAATCAAATGACCACCGTATAATTCACCGTCACTGCCGGGGCTGAGGCACGGGGTTCAGATATCCCCCACGTCCAGCTCAGAGGCTGGAGCCGACGGTGAGCCCTGACCTGAGGCCCCGCAAGACCCCAGGCCCCCATGTGCTGGGGAGGAAGGTCTAGAAGATTCTGCTCATCTGTGATGGCACAGGGCTCCGGCCTGGGCTGGGTGTGTGGCCCTTCAATCATCAAGTCAAATCAGGGGTGAGGACCGTAGGTGGTCAGGAGCTGCCCCCACACCGGCAAGGTGACTGTCAGGGAAATCGCGTGGCTGGGCTAGGAACTGGGCTCAGCACATGTCTGGGGACAAAGCACCATCTCACAGCGGGGACATTTCCCTGTGGCGCGAAATCCTGGGGCCTCCTTTCACTTGAGGCCACCTTCTATTTCATCTGCTGCTTTATTTCTTTGGCTGGGGGCACGCTCATTCAGGAAAATTCTGTGGCCCTCTGTCTGAGGCTCACTCCGTCACACTGCGAGGAAGTGAGGTGTCTGCTTTGTATTTGTTTTTTCGTTGTTTCTTTGCAAATCATACAGGTGCTAAGTCTTGTGGAATCTTTTAAAAAGGCTACAGATGAACTTATCTACAAAATAGAAACTGAGTTACAGGTGTAGAAAATAAACTTGCAGTGACCGGCAGGTTGGGGGGAGGGGAGGGGTAAGTTAGGGGAGCAGGACTGACATATACACGCTTTATATAAACTAGATGACTAATGAGAATCTACTTTATGCCACAAGGAATGCTACACAACACTCTGTAAAGCCCTATGTGGGAAAATAATCTAAAAAAGAGTGGATGTGTGCATATGAAAAAGTGAAGTGAGTCACTGGAAGGACTGGAGCTGAAGCTCCAATCCTTTGGCCACCTGATGCAAAGAGCCGACTCACTGGAAAAGGCCCTGATGCTGGGAAAGGTTGAGGGCAGGAGGAGAAGGGGGTGACAGAGGATGAGATGGTCGGATGGCATCACAACTCAATGGCTATGAGCCTGAGCAGACTCCAGGAGACAGCGGAGGACAGGGAAGCCTGGTGTGCTGCGATCCACGGGGTCGCAAAGACTGGACCCGACTCAGCGACTGCACAATAGCCACCCGTGCGTGTGTGTAGCAGGCTCACTTCGCGGCACACCTGGAACTCGCACAACACTGGAAGTCATCTACATGCCCATAAAAATTATTTTTAAAAAACGGGCAAAGGACCTGAAGAGGCATTTCTCCAAAGAAGAGACGAGGATGGCACATTGGCAAGTAAAGAGAAGCTCAATGCGTCACTCCCCGTGAAGGACACGCGGGTGAGAGCACTTCACACCCAGCAACATGGCTCCCCGGAAAAGCCGAGAACGAGAGCCCTCAGGAATGTGCATGGCGGCTGACAGCATAGGACGGGGCAGCCGGCCAGTGTGGAAAACAGCCTGGAGCCTCCTTCAATCGTGAGGCCTGGAGCTGCGTGTGACCCGGCAGTTCCCGGGGCCGTGAAACGCCTGAGATAGAAACTCAGGCTCGGCCCTGAGCTTGTTTGTGAGCGTTCGCAGCGGCTTTGTTCCTCGGAGTCTAGAGGCGGCACTCGCGCAGATATCCATCACCCGGTGGGTGGGTAAACGAAACGTGGCAGGTCCGTTCAGCGGAACCGTATTCAACCGTAACGAGGGATGAAGCTCTGACACTTGCTAGGCCGTGGGTGGGACCTGGAAACAGCGTGCTGAGTGAAGGAAGTCAGGCACAAAAGACCACGTCTCACAGGGTCCCGTTTACGTGAAATGTTCTCAACAAGCAAATCCACGGAGATGGAAGGGTGGCAAGTGTTTGCCTGGGGCTGGGGGTGGAGGGGCATGGATGGGGAGCCGTGGTTGCTTTTGAGGGGTGACGCTCTAGAATCAGGCAGTGGTGATGGTTGTGCAACTCCGTGAACACACTAAAAACTGCTTTTAAAGGTGTGGCTGATCCTCCAAGTTGGCTCCTGACAGCAGGAGCTGGGGGGAAGGTTTGGCTCCTCCGGGGGGTTGGGGGTGGAGGGTTGGGAGCTTTTGGGATGCCCCCAGCCCTCCCAGCTCTGGCCAGGGCACCTGTGTCTTTGGGGAGGGACCTCGCCTCGGGGTGTTTCTCGGACACGGTCAGGGGCCAGCTGCCTCAGGCGTGCAGCTGGGCTTGGCCTCGCTCCCTCCCCGGACGCTGGGAGGCCTCCGGACTCCCCATTCTGGCTCAGCCTCCCTTGCTCGCAATCCATCCCGCCCCGAGCGGCTGCCAGAGGGCGCTTTCCAATCCAAGAGGCAAATGGCAGACCTTGTTACCCCCGCCCCAGCTCCCAAGCCTGCCAACGACGTGCAGACTCCGAGGGTGGCCTGCCAGGCCTTCACAACTGGCCCAAATGGAACAAAACTTTCGGGGCTCCGAGTGGGTTCTGAGTCAGAGCACCTTCTCTCCATCCCCTAGAGTGTTTCACACACACACCATGAGACACACAGGGTGCTTAAGTCTCTGTAAGATTGTTTCCGTGTTGATGATGCAAAATTCAGAGCCGTCCGTGCGGGCCCCGGGCCCAAGCAGACCACCCCCACCCCAGTTGGCAGCAAAACTCTTCAGGACCTCGGGACAGGTGTCCAAAATGGATTTGGCAATGGATTTGAAATGGTTTAACTCATTTCAACACACCCCAGAACCAAGGAAAAGAAGGAAATTCTGTGTCTCTAAGACCCCCAGATACCACCCAGCACAGATCGGACCACCCAGCAGCTCGGTTCAACTAAGTCTGTTCTGGTAGATGTCACCCCCACTTAACTCACTCGGCTTGGCTCAGACGGCTCGGTGCAGCTAAGCCTGACTCAGGCAACACAACTCCATTCAACTCAGTGCAGACCAAGGCAACCCAAGTCAATGTCCCCGGGGAGGTGAAACCAACCGGGCCCGAGAGTGACCTCTGCTGAGGACACCCTGAGCCAAAATCAGAGACCACAGGAAAGTCAGGAGTGGCCCAGGCGCTGCAAAGCACCCCCCCGGTCAGTAATCCCAAACAGGGTGGTAGGCAGGCACCTGGGCCAGCGAGGCGGCAGCTTGGGGGACATGGTGGGTTACAGAGTGTGGGGGCAGTACCCATCCCAGGAGCCTGAGCCTCTCGGGCAGCTGGAGAGACAAGGAGGAGGTGAGCTGGAGGTCAGTGGGGAGGGCAGCACGGACAAGGCTTGAGGAGGGGAGGCAGCAACCGAAAGAAGGTCCGCGTGGCTGGTGGCCCAAGTGAGGGCAATAGGCGGGCACGTGGGGAGGCTGAGAGCGAGCAGCTCTGCACCCAGTGCCCCCCGGAAAAGGGCCGCCTCGAGCTCCCATAGTGCGGACAGAGACTGCGGCCACACTGGCTGTGCTGGTGGCAGGGCCCCGAGTAGACTCGTCCGAGGCTCACTTCTTCCCTGTTCTGGCCCAGCCTGAGGCACTCAGGGGCCTCATTTTGTGGGGGAAAGTCGGGGCTAAGCCCCCCGGCTGAACGCAGCATCGCCCCTGCCTCATCCAGATCCACGCTCACGGTTGGTGCTGTCACATGGGGAGGGGCATGGGACCCAGAGATGGATGGCTTGCATGCAAAAACTGCCTCTGACACTGGCCCAGGGCCACCTGGGATGGCCCATGGAGGGTGGAAAAGCTGGAGCTCGGGGCCCACGGATGGCACGAACTTGGCCAGGAGGGGCAGACTTGGCCCCAGGTCTGGGCCTTTCAGCACGGCTCCCCGAGACCACGGGCGAGACTCGAGTCCTTCCATCAGGGAAAAGGTTTCTTGGTGGCGGGCTATGCTGCCGCCAGCCATCCTGGACACGTGGCCCAGTCTCCCCCTTCCCTGGGCTGTGGGAGACCCCTGCCCTGTGACCTGGGTCCTCTCGCCAATGTTGGCGTCCACTTTCCTCCCAGGAGCCCGAAGATCTGCTTGGAGAGGATGGGGTGGAGAGGGGGGGAAGAGGGGCGGTTTGGACGGGGGCGTGAGAGCCCCATACAGATTCCCATTGCTAGGCTTCAGCTGGTTCCAGCAAATTCCTTGAGCTCTGGAGGCCTTAGGAGCTGGAGGGACCACAAAGGACAGTGCAGACCAGGGGTTTCGTCATAAGAAGGATGTGGCCTCGGCACGATGCAAAGCCCAGGAAAGCTGTCGCAGCTGTGCAGCTCTGCGCTCCGGAGATTAGGAGCGATTGAGAAATCTCCGGACAGGCCCTGCCCTTCCTGGGCTGCAGGGAGAGCGGTCCCCGGGCCCCAGTGGGGGGCCCTGAACTGGGTGGGCAGGCTGAAAGTCTGAGGCTGCCTGGGTCTGAGCTGCTGGGAACGAGCCGGGGAGAAACACACCTTTGTTCCGGCTTTGTCCCCAGAGTGGGGGTGGGCGTGCAGACAGAAGCGGGGAGAGCCTGCGCAGTTGGGCGTGAGCAGGCGGCTGGGGAGAACCCCGTTTAAATCCCGGGGAGATTATGAGGACGTTTGTTGCGGGCTGTCAGCCCTCATTAAGTTAATGGAACTGGCGAGCTGGCCTGATTCCAGCGCGCCGGAGAAAGAAAACAAGAAAAGTGTTTTCAGAGAAAAGAGCTGGGGGTCCCATTTCGCTCACAGCCCCGGGAGTCGATGAGCCATCAGTAATGGCCTCACTGAGATGACCTGGTGTGTGCTTGTTGATTAAAGCAGCAAGAGAAAGCCTCTGACGTCGGGGGAGAGTGACACGGGCTTCTTACTGATTTTCATCTCGGAAAGTGATTTGTGTGCGTTTCCTTCCCGAAGCCCTGAGAATTACGGACCAGCCGGTCCCAGAGTGGGTCTCTACGGCCACTCGGGTGCCGGGCAGGAAAGTGAAGACTCAGAGTTAAAACCGGGGCTATTCTAGCTATTCCACGAAGACTTGGGGAATAGGGGGTCTCCAGACGGGTGAGCTGGATGGAGGTCAGAAACCAGAAGTTTCTGCCAGGCTCCTGGGGCACCTTAGGAGGGGCTGAGTGGGCCTGCTGCCTCGGTGGGGGACGTCCCGTGTGTGGCCTCGCCCTGCCCTGTCCCCGGGGGCCCTGCCTTCCTGCACTCAGGAATGGGTTGCAGGCAAGTCAGCCCCTGAGATTGTTGTGTGGGACTTAGAAAGACTGCTGTTTCTTCTAGGACAGAAAGCTGCTGTGGGTTTTGCCCTGGGGCCCTGATTCCTCACGAGTTTGGAGGCAAACCCTGTGTTAAGTCTCTGCTATCTCCTCCTCACAGCACAGATGTCCTAACCTGCCACGTCACCCACCAGTCCACACCCCCGGCTCCTGTGACCATGGTCCCTGGAGTGAGGACCCCACTGCCCCCAGAACCACGGCGAGTCTCAGACTCCGTCCCCGGGTCCTCGCAGCACATATCTGGATTTGGAGCCCCTAGACGGGGGCGGGGGTCTGGCTGCATTGTCGTGCTCCTCTGCTCCCACCCTGTTCTTGTCCCCATCCATCGACAAGTGCCTCCTGTGAACCACGGCTTCTAAACGCACGCTCTGCCCACTCCTTATCCCGACAGTACTGGTAAGGTGCTGAAGGTCAAGGGTGAGGAGCCACATGCCCCGTACACCTTGGGGGAGGGCGAGCCCTGCCTTCAGAGCCTCAGCCCCTCCCAGACTGGCAGACACCAGCTGACTTGCAGAGGGCCCGTCTTCACCTGTCCCCCAGCAGAGGCTTCACCCCAGGCCCCTCTCATCTTGGACCACAGACTCCTAGGCTTCAGGCTGAGCTTTGGGGTCACTTTGCCCTTGTAGAGCCTATAGCCCTGGAAATCATGGCATCCACGGATCCTTCCCAGCGGGGTGTTGGGGGGACAGGCCTCCAGATCAGGGGTGAAGCGGCTGATCACTGGGGATCCTGATGGTGCCCAGCCAGGCCCTGAGCCTCCTTCCTCCCAGAGCCCCACTCAGGTTAACCAAGGGGCCACGAGGCCACTTTGGACACCGAGAGTGGCCACAGGGACGTGCTGGGCTTGGCCTGGGCCCCTCTCAGTCCTCTGGAGGCCTGGGTCCTCCTTCCCCAACTCTGGCAAGCGCTGACCCCTCAGTTCATGGTGAAACTCCAGGACAAGGTGGTAACTGCAGAAAGTGGAGGTGGGGGCTCTGGGCAGGGGGTGGCTCTGCACACCCAGCCTCGGCAAGGCACGGCTCACCTGGCCAGAACAACTGCAAAGCTCACAGCACAGGCGAGAAGGGTCCTGCACGTCTCTCTCAGGACGGATGACACCGAGGCTCCAAGAGGAAGAGATGGCCCGGGGTCCCTGGGGGAGTGGGGACGTGGCAGGACCAGCTGGCCAGGCTGGGTGTGGCTGTGGGGGTCCCTGCAGCGGGCCCTGGGGGCCTCTGGGGCCTCACTGGCACTCTGTGGGTTGTGGTGTCTCCACTTGTAAGTAGGGAGGGCATCAGAGATCCCACTTTCCAGGCTGCCTGGGGGCTCCGCCAGGTCAGCACTGGGCCCAGATCCCTGCCAGGCCCTCACTCTCACGCTGGCCTAGCCTGAGATCCAACCCAGCTTGAGGGGGGTTCACTCAGGGCATTGCCCCAGATGAGTCCACTGGAGGGGGGGGCCAAAGCCCAGCAGTCCCACGACAACTCCCAGCACCAACCCCGTCCTGCCACTCGCACACACAGCATCTCCACGGGCACGGTGGGCAGGTGCGTCCCCAGGGGTCATGAGGAGGTCAGGGTGTGTGGGTCCCGCCAGGGTGAGTGCTGTCGGGCAGGATCTTCTGACTTGGCTAGGGCTGGGTCACCCTGAGCGGTGCTGGGGCTGTCTTCTCCCCCTGCCCAGGGTTCAAGGACTCAAGGAGACCCTGCCTCACCCTCGCCTTACCCGCGGGGCTGGGGGTCTTTCCTGTGGGTTCGGGACTCTTCCGGGCCAGGCCGATGACAGCTCTGGCCTCTCCCCCAGTGCTGAGGGCTGAGCAGGGGCTGAGCTAGCTGACTCCTGCAGATCAGATACAGTTCTCAGGGCCTGAGAATGCCCCTGTGGGTGGTTGGGCGGGGTGGGGGGTGGGGGGAGCTGACCCCTGCTCTGTCTCTGAGAAGGCTGCTCCAGCTGGAGAGATGTTTTGAAATTCAAACGTTATCGCTTCCATCGGCTCATGCCTGAAGAAGCCGGCACCCCAGGCCAGGCTGCCTGGCCCGCACCCCTGACCCCCGTGATCCTCACCCCGGCCTGGACATCCTGCCTGCTCCGTTCTCCGCTCCCCCTCCTCCAGGCAATCTCTTCCCGTGCTGCCCTCTCCAGCCATGGGCCTCCTGTGGGCCGTTGGCCAATGACCCACACCTCCCAGAGCCGTGTTCCTTGGTGCCGGGGCACACGGATGGGGCTGCAGCAGAGTTCCGGACGGCCCTGGCTCTCACAGCCACTTTCTGAGTGCTGGACCCACCGTGAGTGCCCAGCAAACAAGGACAGATCGACGGGTGCTGGGCTGCCCTGGGCCAGGCCCACAGGCACAGCGTGCTGGCCACCCTTGCGGGGGGTAGCGGGAGGGTGGGGGGTGGGCTGCCTCGGGCTGGGCGTGCTAGGCCAAAGGGCAGAGCGCTGGGCAAGGCTCTCTTGGGGCTACCACCCGGCCCTCCACCTTCCCCTCCCCCCAAAGGAAAGGAGAGGTTAATAAACCAATTACTTTGGGCAACGAAGCAAAATAAGTCCCATTAAAGTAATTAACGTCCTTTGCACAGCCCCCATTGGAGAGGACTAATAAATTGGGGCTTTGTCACCATCCGGTAATTTCTTTCTAAGGCGTTTCTTCATCCCCATCCAACAGCACAGTTTAAGGCTCTGTTAATACTTTTAAGACGGGCTCAATGCCAGACTAATTAGATTTGCATTTCCACCATGGGCCAGGCTAGGCTCGCATGTGCCCAATGAAAGAAGCCCAAGGACCCTGCAGGACCCCGGGGACAGCACCCGCCTTTGAAAGGGGCCATGTGTGGATTCCCATGTCTGGCCGGACACTCTGTCTCCCTGCCCAGCTTCCCCACCCCCTCAACTGGGGGCACGGCTCTGATCCGGGCGGAGGCCAGACCGCGTTCTCCATAGAGTCCTTTCCTGATTCTGCCCACCCTGGGGATCTCAGAGGTCCATGCCAGAGACAAACCACAGCGGGCCCAAGGAGACAGTACGGGAAGGGGGGGCAGGAAGAACAAGAGGATGGTGGGGAAACCCAGTGAGTGCTGCCTTGCTGGGGGATCAAAGTCTAGCCCACCGTGGTAAGGGTGCCCTCATGACGGGATGAGAAGGCACTGCACCTCTGCAGGGCTTCCTCCCCAAAACACACGACCCCAGTTCACCCATGAAAGAAAGAGCGGACAAATTCCAGTAGAGGGGCAGCCCACAAAACACGTGGCAGTCCCCTCAGAACTGCCAAGGCCACCGAAAGCCAAGACTGTCTGAGCAACCGTCACAGCCGAGGGAGCCCGAGAAGAGGCGACAACTGGACATCACAGGGATCCTGGACAGGGCCCCAGACACGGGGTGAAAACTGGAGATCTGAGCGCCATGTAGACTTTGGTGAGTTACAGGGCACCACTGCCGGCTTGTGACAAAGCATCACCCTGACGGAAGACGCTGCCATCGGGGAGACGGGGTGAGGGGCCAGCTGGGAGCTCCCCGCAGGGACCTTTGCAATGACCCTGTGCTTCTAAGGCTGCTTTAGAATCTCCCCCAGCCTCCCCATGCCCCCACCGTGTAATGGGCACCATCACCCAGAGCTGGCTTCTACCCCAGGACCATTATGAACTCAGGTGGCACCATGAGCAGGCGAGGCAGGGCAGAGTAAGTGCCTGGAGAGAAGGCAGGAGCCACCAAATCAGCTTGTGTTGCTGAGTCCCGAAGAAGAGCTTGGGGAGCATAAAGTTTGAAGACAAACCCTATCAGGGTCAGAACCTCGCTCAAGCCCACTGAGGGTATAGGGCATGCCCGGGGTGCAGAGGGTTGGGAGGCAAGAGACGTGAATGTGTCTAGCAGGGTAAGAGACGCCAGCGATGAACCTCCAGCAGGCTGGCCTTTGGACGTCAGGACGAGGAGCCTGAATGGGTGAGTGCGTCCATTCTCCTCTGCTGCCGTAGTTTTGAAGCAGCTACAGACGGTGAGTAAACAGCGGACTGTAGACTCATGCTGACAAAACCTATCTTCTAGACATTAAAATTCAGATTTCATATAAGTGTTGTGGATCAGAATGGTTAGGCTTGAGGTTTTTCAACCATTTAAAAATTTAAAGACCATTCTTAGCTCATGGGCTGTACAAAAGCAGGCAGTGGATCATACTTGGTGAAGATTAACAAGGCAGACAGACCTCTGCAACTCTGCTTTTTAAAAAAGATGCAACACAGAACACCTTTGATGGAGGCATAGAGATTGGCCAACGATATCAATGTGCGTATTGGCAAAATGATGAAAGATGGAATGGAAACTGCAAAATTAATTTTTAAAAAGCATATTAAGGACATCTGTGAGTCAATAAACTTAAAAAAAAGGATGAAATAGATAAATTCATAGAATTAGATAAAATACAAAAACTGGTGCTGGAAGAAATAGAAGGTGTGAATAAATATGTAGGCTAAAATGTAACCAAAGGCCTCCCCGCAAAAATTCATGCCTGGATGTCTTTGTAGATGACATCTGTCAAAGTCTGATAAAACACTCAAGATAGAAATCCTGCCTTCATGAAGATATTCCAGAAAGTGGAACAAGAGCAACTTTTTTGAGTTCATTTTAACAGACTAGTGAATTTGATTGTGAATCCATGAAAGGAAAATATAAGAAAATAGAATTATAGGCTCATTTCATTTATGAACATAGAGGCAAAAATCCGAAACAACATATTAGATAACCAAACACGACATGGTATTTAAAAAGAAATACAAATTAAGATTGATGCCAGGAATGCAAGGATGGTTCAACACCTGAAATCTATCAATGTGATTCTCATCTCCAGGGAAAAATTACATGTTCATCCCTGTTAGTACAGGAAGCATTTGATAAAGTTAAAAAAACCACAGTAAATAAATCTCTAAAGAATAGAAATAAAAGAGAATTTCCTTAACTTGGCAATTTATAGATCAAAACCTAGAATAAACCATCTAATTAAAGAAAGAAACTTTTGATGCATGTCCACCAACACATGGAACAAGACAAGGATGTCCTTGACCCCACAGTGTTTCAGGTGGTCCTAGAGAGCTCACTTAATGCAAAAAAAAAAAAAAGAAAGAAAGAAAGAAAAGAAATAGGTGTGAGGATTGAAAGGGAAAAGATGAAACTGTCATTATTTGTAGCTGATTAGACCATCCACTTAGAAAATCAACATGATCAACAGATTGATTATTTGAACAGATAAAAATGTCCAGCTCTGTTGTCAGATAGAGGATGAACCTGCTCCAATCAATGGCAGGTTTTCTTTAGTGCCAGCAACAAAGTCCTAGGAAAAATAAGCCCCCACTTAGCAGTAGAGAGGAGGTGTTACTTGCATATAACAGAAGCGACCGCCATGAGAGGCCCCCTCCAGAAACACTTTCAGACCCCAGCGCAGGGCCGAGAGGATGTCTTGAGTCAACACAAACAGATTCCTTGCTCTTCAGTGAGATGGTGTAATATGACACAGATTTCAGTATTTCCCAAATTTAATTTGTAAAGTCAATGCAATCTCAAACTAACTTTCCATTGAAATTCAGAAGTGCCATAAATGTACACCAAAGTTGACATGGAGGAATAAAGGTTCTGAACACATAACTCAAACGTTAGAAAGGGATGATGTGGGCAGAAGGGTGGGTCCTCTGCTGGCATTGTAAACTATCTGTCTGGGGCTGCCATGGCCTCCAAACAGCAGATACTGGTGCAGGAGCATACCCTCAAACACATGGGAATATAGCCAACCCGTAGACGGCCACTAAAGTGGCATCACCAACCACTGGGGCAGCAGGAGAGACGGGGAGGGCAGTGGAAAGATGTATGAAAAAGCCGAGGCATCACTTTGCCAACAAAGGTGCATATAGTCAAAGCTGTGATTTTTCCAGTAGCCATTTATAGATGTGAGTTGGACCATAAAGAAGGCTGAGTGCCAAAGAGTTGGTGCTCTCAAATTGTGGTGCTGGAGAAGACTCTTGGGAGTCCCTTCAACCATGATGAGATCCAACCAGTCCATCCTAAAGGAAATCAATCCTGAATATTCACTGGGAGGACTGATGCAGAAGCTGAAGCTCCAATGCTTTGGCCACCTGATGAAAAGAGCCAACTCATTGGAAAAGACCTTCTTGCTGGGAAAGATTGAGGGCAGGAGGAGGAGGGGATGACAGAGGATGAGATGGTTGGATGGCATCACTGACACAATGGACTTGAGTTTGAGCAAACTCAGGGAGATAGTGAAGGACAGGGGAGCCTGCTGTGCTGCAGTCCATGGGGTCACAAAGAGTCAGACATGACTTAGCAACTGAACAAATGAAGATGGATCTGGATTCTCACCTGGCACAGAAAGGTACACACGGAAGCAATTATAGACCCACATGATGGAAAGCGAACTGCAACACCGATGGGGGAAATGTGTGAAGATCACCTCCTAACCACATAAGGTCCGCCTAGTCAAGGCTATGGTTTTTCCAGTAGTCATGTATGGATGTGAGAGTTGGACTGTGAAGAAAGCTGATTGCCGAAGAATTGATGCCTTTGAACTGTGGTGTTGGAGAAGACTCTTGAGAGTCCCTTGGACTGCAAGGAGAGCCAACCAGTCCATTCTGAAGGAGATCAGCCCTGGGATTTCTTTGGAAGGAATGATGCTAAAGCTGAAGCTCCAGTGCTTTGGCCACCTCATGAGAAGAGTTGACTCATTGGAAAAGACTCTGATGCTGGGAGGGATTGGGGGCGGGAGGAGAAGGGGACGACCGAGGATGAGATGGCTGGATGGCATCACGGACTCGATGGACGCGAGTCTGAGTGAACTCCGGGAGTTGGTGATGGACAGCGAGGCCTGGCGT
>SJYX01016900.1:330335-350191 GCA_006410675.1 Oreotragus oreotragus
AAAGAAAGAAAGAAAAGAAATAGGTGTGAGGATTGAAAGGGAAAAGATGAAACTGTCATTATTTGTAGCTGATTAGACCATCCACTTAGAAAATCAACATGATCAACAGATTGATTATTTGAACAGATAAAAATGTCCAGCTCTGTTGTCAGATAGAGGATGAACCTGCTCCAATCAATGGCAGGTTTTCTTTAGTGCCAGCAACAAAGTCCTAGGAAAAATAAGCCCCCACTTAGCAGTAGAGAGGAGGTGTTACTTGCATATAACAGAAGCGACCGCCATGAGAGGCCCCCTCCAGAAACACTTTCAGACCCCAGCGCAGGGCCGAGAGGATGTCTTGAGTCAACACAAACAGATTCCTTGCTCTTCAGTGAGATGGTGTAATATGACACAGATTTCAGTATTTCCCAAATTTAATTTGTAAAGTCAATGCAATCTCAAACTAACTTTCCATTGAAATTCAGAAGTGCCATAAATGTACACCAAAGTTGACATGGAGGAATAAAGGTTCTGAACACATAACTCAAACGTTAGAAAGGGATGATGTGGGCAGAAGGGTGGGTCCTCTGCTGGCATTGTAAACTATCTGTCTGGGGCTGCCATGGCCTCCAAACAGCAGATACTGGTGCAGGAGCATACCCTCAAACACATGGGAATATAGCCAACCCGTAGACGGCCACTAAAGTGGCATCACCAACCACTGGGGCAGCAGGAGAGACGGGGAGGGCAGTGGAAAGATGTATGAAAAAGCCGAGGCATCACTTTGCCAACAAAGGTGCATATAGTCAAAGCTGTGATTTTTCCAGTAGCCATTTATAGATGTGAGTTGGACCATAAAGAAGGCTGAGTGCCAAAGAGTTGGTGCTCTCAAATTGTGGTGCTGGAGAAGACTCTTGGGAGTCCCTTCAACCATGATGAGATCCAACCAGTCCATCCTAAAGGAAATCAATCCTGAATATTCACTGGGAGGACTGATGCAGAAGCTGAAGCTCCAATGCTTTGGCCACCTGATGAAAAGAGCCAACTCATTGGAAAAGACCTTCTTGCTGGGAAAGATTGAGGGCAGGAGGAGGAGGGGATGACAGAGGATGAGATGGTTGGATGGCATCACTGACACAATGGACTTGAGTTTGAGCAAACTCAGGGAGATAGTGAAGGACAGGGGAGCCTGCTGTGCTGCAGTCCATGGGGTCACAAAGAGTCAGACATGACTTAGCAACTGAACAAATGAAGATGGATCTGGATTCTCACCTGGCACAGAAAGGTACACACGGAAGCAATTATAGACCCACATGATGGAAAGCGAACTGCAACACCGATGGGGGAAATGTGTGAAGATCACCTCCTAACCACATAAGGTCCGCCTAGTCAAGGCTATGGTTTTTCCAGTAGTCATGTATGGATGTGAGAGTTGGACTGTGAAGAAAGCTGATTGCCGAAGAATTGATGCCTTTGAACTGTGGTGTTGGAGAAGACTCTTGAGAGTCCCTTGGACTGCAAGGAGAGCCAACCAGTCCATTCTGAAGGAGATCAGCCCTGGGATTTCTTTGGAAGGAATGATGCTAAAGCTGAAGCTCCAGTGCTTTGGCCACCTCATGAGAAGAGTTGACTCATTGGAAAAGACTCTGATGCTGGGAGGGATTGGGGGCGGGAGGAGAAGGGGACGACCGAGGATGAGATGGCTGGATGGCATCACGGACTCGATGGACGCGAGTCTGAGTGAACTCCGGGAGTTGGTGATGGACAGCGAGGCCTGGCGTGCTGCGATTCATGGGGTCGCAGAGAGTCGGACACGACTGAGCGACTGAACTGAACTGAACTGCACAGCACACACCATAAAGCCCCAAGTAGATGTGCTTGGCATGTGGCAGTTTAGGATTTCAAGGTGGGACACCATGACTGGCTGGGCTGCTCCTCTCCTCCCCGAGGCCTTGCTCTCACCCTCCCTCAGAACGTCCATCAGAATGTTCTCCTTACAGAAATCCCTTCTTCCCTTCCTAGACGCCGTGGAAGTCACCTCTGTTGACTCTTGTGTCTTTAGATCCCAGGACAGTGCCTGACACACAGGGTCTCAGGCACCTATGGCGCATGAGCGAAGCAAAGAAGGAAGGAGTTAAATGCACGCGTGCACACCTGCGATCGCGAGTGAGCTCCGATAAGCCTCGGTCCTGCCCGGCCTCCGGTGAGGGCTCCGAAACGGGTGCGCCCCTACCCCACAGGTGTCAGCTGCTACCTGCAGCTAGGGTGGGCAGGAGACACATCCCTCTGCTGACCGGAGCACCTCAGGGAACTCAGATGCCCTGGCTGACCAGCCCGACTGGTGCCAGTCCTGCCCGGAACAACGTTCTTTCCTCTGCGTCCCACGTTCATGTTCATGGTGGGGTGCTGCCTGCTGTTCTGGAGGAAACACCAGAGAGGATGCAGGCCACACCTTTGGGCTGAGCTCTCAGAAGCAGCCAGGAAAGGCTGCCTGGAACATCATGGAAACAGATGACGGACGGGTCTTTCCCTCTGATTCTTTGAGCCAAAAACCTGGACCTTCAGCCCCTTCAGTTTCCCATTCCTAGTTTTCCCAACCCCAGGCTTCAGAGAGAAGCCTTTCAGTGAGTGGGGTGAGTGGAGGGCAGGTGGTCACACTCAGCAGCTGCAGGCGCCACAGTGGGTCCCAGGAAGTCAACCCCACAGGGTCCCAGAAATGCCAACCAAGCACGGGCCACACCTCTCAAGCCCCCGTCGGGCCTGGGCCCCAGGGCTCACGGTCTGGGGGGAGTGGGAGTGTGTCAGAGAAGGGAGAAACTGTGACCAGGAGGAGGGGAAGGTGGGTTGGTGCCAGCAGGGGTGTGGCTGCTGTCTGGAGCCACACAGGGCGGGGGGTCTGGGGCTCAGAGTTCAGGCCTGGTGACGGGGGAGGCCAGGTTGAGTGAAGACAGGCAGGAGCCGGCTCTCCCTCAGGCTGCACCCCTGGCCCCCAGGCTCACAGGGCAGGCCTGCAGTTGACGTCCTGTGAAGACACCTGTGTAATTTCCCCAGAAACATCCCGCCCCACTGGAAGGACCGGCCACATGTGACATTCCTTACCCGAGGCGGTGTGTGAACAGGCAGCAACCCATCGCTGGGGCAACCGCCTGTGGGTCTGTGCACTTCAGCAGCAGTGGGCTGGTCACCAAGAGGGCTGGCCATGAAGGAGGAGTGGTGAATTTGATCCTGGGCACCTAGACACGCAGTTCTTTATTGGACCATAAAGAAGGCTCAGCACCCAAGAACTGATGCTTTCCAACTGTGGTGCTGGAGAAGACTCTTGAGAGTCCCCTGGACTGCAAGGAGATCAAACCAGTCCAATCCTAAAGGAAGTCAAATCTGAATATTTATTGGAAGGACTGATGTTGAAGCTGAAGCTCCAATACTTTGGCCACCTGATGCGAAGAACCGATTCACTGGAAAGACCCTGGTGCTGGGAAAGATTGAGGGCAGGAGGAGACGTGGGCGACGACAGAGGATGAGATGGTTGGATGGCATCACCCTCTCAATGGACGAGAGTTTGAGCAAACTCAGGGAGATAGTGAAGGACAGGAAAGCCTGGTGTGTTGCAATCAACACAGCAACAGAACAGCAATAAACCAGACACACGGTCTTCAGCTCAAAAGCACTGCGGTGCATCCTGTGAGCCACCCCGCCATGCAGGCGCGCACTCCATGCTCTGAGCACACCTAGGCCTCTGGGCTTCTCCTTTCAGGCAGGGAGAGAGCTCAAGGCACTTCTGAGAAGAGAAGTCGTGCGAGTCCCATACCACACTCTTCCTGGTCTCATTAGCTGTTTGACCCCAACACACTCAACTGAACCTTCCCCAAGTTGCCAGCTAAATTGTCATGGAAGCCTGAAATCCATGTCTGTGCACACCCACCCACCTGGTCCATGAACTTCAACAAGACATTCACAACCACGTTCCCACCTGGCTGAACCAGCGGGGTCCTAGGGAGCAGGCACACCGACAGGGAACGGATGGGCCAGAGCAGAGCATCTGCACCATTGTCGTGGTTTAATTGCTCAGGTCATGTCCGACTCTGCAACCCCATGGACTGCAGCGTACCAGGCTTCCCTGTCCTTCCCCATCTCCCAGAGTTTGCTCAGATTTATGTCCATTTAGTTGGTGATGCTATCTAACCATCTCATATTTGAGCCACAGATCATCATAATTTTTAAAAGTAGCTAAAATAATAATAATTGCATCATATATTTTACTCATGCTAATTTATATATTTGTTATAAACAATTATAAAAATGACCCAGTTATTTAAGAGTAATTATCAACAAATTTGGAAAAGACCCCGATCCTGGGAAAGATGGAAGGTGGGAGGAGAAGGGGATGACAGAGGATGAGATGGTTGGATGGCATCACCAATGTGATGGACATGAGTTTGANTGCTAATTTATATATTTGTTATAAACAATTATAAAAATGACCCAGTTATTTAAGAGTAATTATCAACAAATTTGGAAAAGACCCCGATCCTGGGAAAGATGGAAGGTGGGAGGAGAAGGGGATGACAGAGGATGAGATGGTTGGATGGCATCACCAATGTGATGGACATGAGTTTGAGTAGGCTCTGGAAGCTGGTGATGGACAGGGAGGCCTGGAATACTGCAGCTCATGAGGCTGCAAAGAATAGGACACGACCGGGTGACTGAACTGGTCAACAAAATCATAATAAAATTACTTAAAACAGAGAGTAGAATCCATTAGTGTGGAGTCTCTAACAGAACAGAGTATGTGAGCTACATACACGTGCACAGCAGACGTGGGTGTGCGCGTGCATCCAGGCCACTGGGAAGGGTGTGCGCATGCATCCAGGCCACTGGGAACATGAGCTTTGCGTCTAGGCTGTGGCCTGAGTGTGCCCGCATGCCCCACTGGGCATCAGGGAAGGGCCTTTGGGTGGGCATGCCAGTGCTCCCACTCTGCCACTCCCTTGGGTGCCACGGGCAGAGTCCTGGGGCCCAGCTGTGCAGACTCAGAGAGGTGGGCAGAGGGGGCTGGTGGGGCTGCACTCTCCCTGCTCACGCTCTGCTTCTGAGAGCCAGGATCGGGGGGCTAGGGGGAGTCGGGGCCGAGTGACAGCAGGCCTGGGCCCTGAGTGCTGGGCAAAGACATGGGTTATTTCCAACCCTGAGCGCAGCCATCAGTGGGTGAGAGGCCCCTTGTGTGTCATCTAGGCCAGGCCCCAGAGAGGAAGAGGCCAGAATAATGCCTCAGAAGGAGGGAGGAAAGACACCCCCATTGAACCCCAGGCATCCCCCGACTTGAGTGGCACCGGGTCCTGGGGCTAGGAGACCACCCCCCACCCCCAGACAAAGATCAGTCCCCACAGGGGCAGGGAGGCCAGGGCAGACGCAGCTCTAGTGGGGACGGGGGCCGCGGCCCGCTGGCTTTCATCCCCTTGGTGGGGGTGTCCGAGTCACACCAGCTGCCCCCGAGTGACTGTTAAGAGCATCAGAGCCTAGGTCTCCTCACCAGGAAGGGGGCCTGTCTCCCACCAGCACGCATCAAAGGCTGGCCTGGTCTGTGGCCTCAATAAAGGACTCGCTGAAACTCTGAGAAGCCAGCTTGGGTGTGGGCAGAGGGCACACTCCCAGAGCCCCCAAGCCCCCGCCGCCCCCCATGAGGGTGGGCCTCCCGTGGCTGCAGCCCTGTCTCCCCAGCCACCTCCGTGCCGAGCCCAGAGGCCTGGAGGTGCTGGGCTCCCCGTGCCCACTCCCTTGGGCCCCCTGGCCATTGCCTGGCTTGGCTGGGCCCGTGTTTCCTCCGCAGCCACAGCCGGGCAGGAGGCGCCCACCAGCCTCTTGGCACTGGAGCCAGCCCCTCAGGTCGCAGAGCACTCGGGGGCGGGGAGACTGCCCTCCTTCCCGGGGGCCTTGTTTGCAAAGCTCCTGGGGACCAGGCAGGACAGAGCCTGGACAAACATGGAGCGTCCGCAACCCCAGAAGAGCCAAACCAGTAAACACTCCCCCACATGGCATCTCAGCCTCTGATTGATTCAGCTGCAAAGTGCAAACTGCCCCCAAGAAAGGGCATCAGGGGGCCAGGGCCCCCTGGACCCGCATTCAAACAAATCCTTCTAGTGAGGCAGCGCAGCTGGGCAGACAGACGACTGGCCAGAGAGAGGGCCCTCCTGAAGCACAGGGTGTGGCCAGGTGGCCGTGGGCCCCAGGACGGGCTGTAGGTGGACACGCTGGACTCGGTTCCACAGGGGAACCGTCAGAGCCCAGGGCCAGCAGCCCCCTCCCATGGGCAGCAGACAGCTCCGCCCTGGACTCTTCCTTCTGCTTGTGGGGCTGCTTCCTGCCAGCATGGCCTGGGGTCTGAGCCACCCACCGCCGGGTGTGGGAGAGAGCTCAGCCATTCTGTGCAGAGTCTCTGCCAGCCTCAAGAGCAGGCCAGGGTGAAAAAACCTGCTTTACTTTTCAAGACTTATTTCTCTCTCTTTTTTTTTCTTCACCTTTTAATGTAGAAGAATCTGATGATGTCGCAGTGCCTGGCAGAGTGCCCTGCAGCAGTTGGCTCAGACTCCAGAGCCAGGGGTTCTGGGGGTTATGATATGGCCAGGAGTGGTGGCTCTGGGCTGGGGTAGGATGGGCACTCCTGGGGGATTTGGGGGGCTCCTGTGGGCAGCAACTGCCCTGCCCACACCCCAGGAGCCAGAGAGGGGCTCAGCTGGGAGAAGGGAAGAGATGGGCCCTTTTGAGAAGGTCGAGGGTCCTGGAAGAGGCCCCTGGTCCCAGTTATCCATGTGCCCACAGCTGACTGCCCCTTGAGAAGGCCAGCATGTGCTATAGCCTGGTGGCTGCACTCACAGTAACAGGCAAGTGGTGGCAGAATGTTCTCAAAGGTTTCATCAGTTACAGGGGGTTACAGGGAGGAACACAGAGACCCCCAAGGGAGGTCAAGCCTGGGGCTGGAGGTGGGCAAGCTGGGAAGTCTGCGGGAAGGTCTACCGCCATCCCCCTGAGTTCACAGGGACCCATCCCGCCTCTGAGACCCACCTTCCCATGCCCTGTTCTGTAGCCCCCCGAGGGACCGTCATTCCTGTCTAAGGCTGTGCAGCCAGAGCTGGCCAGTGACAGGTGCAGGGAGACGCAGGGACCACACCCCACCCAGGGCACATGGAGAAAATCAAGGCTCCCAAAGACGAGCACGTCCTGCCCCTGGAATCCAGGCCCGCGCCTGGTGACTCAGCAGTGGGGAACGGAGTCTGCAGATGGAATGAGCGATGCCAAGCTGGTGGCCTTGAGGTGGGACACCCGGGCCCGGTGAGACCGCACGGGGGTGAGGCCAGAGAGGCAGAGGCAGCGAACGAGATGCGACCCTGAGCAGAGGCTCCGAGGGAAGAGGCACACCAGGAGGACGCTGCTGGCCCAGCCACCTGTGCAGACGGAGCGGGGGGCCAGGGCCGGGAGAGCGGGTGCCTCCAGAAACCGCGAGAGGCCAGGAATGGATTCTCCCAGAGTGCCCGGAGAGAGGCCCCGCCGGCCCACACCCTGTCCGGCGAGGCTGTTCACACCTCCAGGACAGGAGGGAGGCCAGTTCATGCTGCTTCAATTAGGTCACTTGTCACAGCAGGCAGAAAAGCCCACCGCCTTGTGTGGGGTCCACCCCTGGGGGCACCCCCAGAGACGGGCCCACTTCACCGAAGAGAGTGGACCCCCAGAGACGAGCCCACTTCACCGAAGAGAGTGGACCCCCAGAGACGGGCCCACCTCACCGAAGAGAGAAGCGAGCCCTGGGGCTTCCTATGGTCTGAAGGCCGACCAGAGCCCCACCAGCCCCGCTGGGCATGGCTCTTGGACTGCCTCCCTCCCAGCTCCTCCGGGCATGGCAGAGGTGGGCACAGGGTGGTGGGCCCTGGGTGCCCAGGCGGCTTTACATGGTGCCCTCAGGCTCAGTGGCCAGGTCCCACGTCCAGGAGGCCTCTGGTTCTGGTGCATAGAGCTGACCTCTGTCAGGACCCTCCTCCATCACGTTCCCAGGACAGCTCCTGACAGCCCTGTCCCCTGACCGTGGTCCCATGGGACAAGGTGGACTGGGGGCCGGCACTGATGGGGTCCGTGGCTCTAGAGCACGCTCCCTGAAGGTTTCTGGGACTCGCTGCTTTCTAGGGGCTCTGCGGGCTGGGCTGGTGGGCGACCCAGGGGACCGAGATCCTGCCAGGAAATGCAGAACTCCTTCCTCTGGTCTCAGATGACATCCTCAGACTTTCTAGAATCAAGGGATGGTATTTAATTACAGACCGCTTGTCTTTTAAAATGTGCTTTCCCCACACAAATAAAAAGTTCACCATTTTATGTCATCCCATCTCTTTGGAGGAGAAGGGGACAACAGAGGATGAGATGGTTGGGTGGCATCACTGACTCAGCGGACATGAGTCTAAGCAAACTCCAGGAGACAGTGAAAGACAGGGAAGCCTGGAGGTCCATGGGATTGCAAAGAGTCAGATGCGACTGCGCAGCTGAACAACAATCTCTTTTGGGGGTGTACGGAAGCTAATGCGTATTTGATGGGGCCTTGAAATCCAAATAGCTAAGGGTAGAAACTGCCCCATTTGGGGTCCAGAATACCTCCTAGGTTTAAATCCTTCTTTCACCATGCAACCTTGGGTGACCTTGGCCTTGCCACCCACCTTCCAGAGCCTTAGCTGGTTCATCTGTGGGATGGGCTTGCAGTGTCTCACACACGAGCACCGGATCAGCCTGTCCACCCTGGAGGGGTGGGCCTGTCCCTACCCACTGGGCCTGTGCGGGGCACCCGGCCGTCGTGCCTCCTCAGGGCACTCCAGGAACCCCTCTGGGGTCGGCCGCGGGAGGTAGGGGCGCAGGGAAGTCCCTGCTGAAGGCTGCCTGTGGGCGGCGGGGCTCGGACTCTCGTCCGTCGCCCTGCCTCTGCTCCTACCAGGGGACTCCGCCCGTCCCGGCTGTTGAGTGGCAGCCGCTGCCCCACTGGCCTTCCCCCGTCCCCGGGCCCCCGCAGCGTGCCTGCAACAACAGAGACAGCCTGGTCCGGCGTCCAGGTCTGGCCCCCTCGGCGGCCCGCTCTGAATTTCTGCGGAAGGAAGGCCGCATGCAAAGGCCGGGCCGGGGGAAGACCGCGTCCCCCCGCAGTGGCCCTGCAGTTGGTGCTCAGCACGCGGTCTGCCGAGAGGACTGCCTGGCCTGGTCAGGGACCCCAGGGAAAATCAGGCGGCCCCCACACCTGGAGGCCACACAGACCTTTGTAGGCCACCCCCAGGCCCTCCCTGGGACCCAGGGTCCCTGCTGGGGCGGGCAGAGGGTACTGGGCTTCAGGTGCATCTCACAGCTCAGACTGGGGGTCTCTGCCCCCAGGGGTGGGCGCGGGGAGCAGAGGCCCTGGGGACACCTGGGCGCACATGCCCTGCTGCCTTTGTTTTCTCTCAGCCTGGAAGGGGAATCTTTCTGCCTCTTGGTCACACTTGGGACAAACATCACCTCCTCAGAGAGCCCTCCCTGATCAACCTGGCCTCATGACAACGCAGCTGCTCACCCCCTGGGCCACGGAGCCTGCTGGCAGGGCCCCACCCCAGACCCCAGCCTCTGCTGGCCAGGGGCTCCCTTCTGCCACCCCCACCCCCTCATTACGTCTCTTTTCCCTCCCCGCTGCTGGACAATCTCTTTGTTCACCTCCATTTCCACTCCCATTTCCCAGACTACAAGTCCAGATCAGTGAGGACAACACCACCCTGCCGTTTGAGGGGACACAGTTTTCCCTGACCCCTGAGAAGGGCACAGCATCCATTCTGTGCCCAGAAGCCCCCTTCCATGGGCGGCGGGGTTGCCAAGCCTTTGCCCGCTCCCCGTGCAGTCCCCTGACGGCTCCCGAGGGTCACGATGGGGACAGTGAGGCCCTCTGGTAAGCTCTGAGCCGGGGCTCTGAGGGGCCTCACCCCCAACACCCCTGGACTCCCCGTGGCCCACTCGCCCCTCTCTGGTGGACGCAGAGCCACAGAGCTTCCCACCCACTGCGGACCCACCAGCTGTGCTTTGCTGCTGCCGGGGGGCCCGCTTCCCGGCATTTCACACAAAGGTTCTTCACCATGAATGGAGTCCAGTGGATTCACGTTGGGATCATAAATATAATTAGGAGAGTTTTATTTTCAAGTAGCACTTCTGAAATCTATAAAATTAAGCTAATATACTGATTTTTTAAAACATGAGACTTTTACAGCCCTGTGAGTCAGGGTTTGCCAGCCCACGAGGCCAGCAATTAACTCCTTGCAGGCCTCAGGCATCCAGGGGCCCCGGCTGCCCCCACAGAGAGGTCGACACGCCTAGGAGAGCTCTGACTGCCGGGCCCCCTTCCCAGCTCCGGGCGCAGAGACCGGCAGAGGCGACCCTCTCCTCCCTTCATGCCTCGCCGCACTCCCAGCCCTCCCTCCGGCCCCTCCCGGGTGACCCGAGAGGCCTCATCCATCCTGTGCGGCCCCACGTCCCCTTCCGCACTCAGCCCCCCGGGAGTCCTGCTTAATTCCAAAGCCCCAGCCTAGATGCTTCCTGCCGGAACCTTTCTGAACTCACTAATGGGATGTGGGACCCCCAGTTCCTCCCCCTGCTCCGGGTGCTGGGGGCCCCAGGATGTGGAGATCTGGCCCGGGGTCCTCAAGACCCAACTGGGAAGGGCAGGCAGGACAGCGCTTCCTCCCGACCCTCGGCCAGCACCTCCAAGGTGACCTGAGGGTGACCTGCTCAGGTCTGTCACCCAGATCCTGCCCCCAGCCCCACCTGGCCCAGGGCTGGCATACGGCACCCAGGGCTGGCCCCAGGAGCCCACCAGGCGGGCACATGCGTGTCAGCTGCGAGATCAGCAAGGGGCTGCCCTTTGCTCCAGCCACACCTGCGTCCATGTGGCCCCTGCCTCACTGGGCTTGTCCCGTGAGGAGTTTGCAAAGGCCACCTGGCAGGGGCTGGGATGGGGTATGCGGGTTGAGCAGCCAAGGGCCGGGGTTGGCCTGAGCGAGCTCGCACGGTGAAGACGGTGGCTGCCTCCCTGGACGCCTGGTGCCCAGTACCCAGCCTGCCCCTGCTCTCTGAGTATGGCAGCTGACCTTTGACCCCCCCGCCCTGCCCCCTGCAGACTTTCCAGGCTCCTCAAACTCACAGGGCCTGGATCAGGGCTCTCCAGGCCCCAGGTGCCCAGGGATGCTAAAATTCAAGGGTGTCCCTGCTTGCCTCTGCCCCTCTTCCAGATAAGGAAGAAACGGCAGGCTCGTCCCATGAAACCCATCCTGTCTCAGATGTGACTGCATTTGGAGACGTGACCTTTAAAGATGAGGTGAAGGTAAAATGAGGTCATGAGGATGGGGCCCTAACCCCACAGAACTGGGGTCCTTGTAAGAGGAGGAGCTCAGGACACAGACACACACAGAGGGATGACGCAGTGAGGACACGGGGAGGAGACGGCCGTCGGCACGCCCAGGAGAGAGGCCTCTGGAGGACCAGCCCCGCCCACACCCGGGTCTGGGGTTCCAGCCCCCAGACTGGAGACAGTGAGCCCTGTGGTCTGAACCGCCCCAGCTGTGGGCCTTTGCTACAGCCGCTCTAGTCGACTCGTGGTTCAGCTCTCAGGGGTGCCGGACGTGCATGCCTGTGCCTGATGGGAGGAGGGGGTGGGGATGAGCTGGGCCTTGGCAGGATTTGGAGGGATGGGCATGAAGGGGTGGCCTTTGGAAGGAGGAGACACAGTACTGAGTGCCTCTCGGAGGCACAGAGGCCTGGTATTGAGTGTCCCTGGGCCTGAGGTGGAGGCCCAGCGTAGGTGAGGCCTGGAGGAGGCGGGGCGGCCCCCTCTGCTCCTCCTCCCATGGACGCCTATCTCCACACTTGGCTCCTGTGTCCCGCTCTCCATGGGCCAGGCCCTCCCTCAGAGGCTTTTCTGGAGGTGGCCACCCTACAGAGGTCAGTTCTGCGCCCTTCCTCCTGATGGCCCAGCGGGGCCTCGGTGTCCTCAGCAGCTGAGCTGTCAGATTTCCTGCCTTTACTGGGGAGCTTGGTGTGAGCCAGGGTCCCCCTACCCCTGGCCCAGGGCCACCCTAGAGGCCGCCACGGCACTCCATTTTCGAGGGGCCCCGGTTGAGCAGTGGGGAAGCCACAGCTCTATCCACCACCCCTCCCAGAGCTGGGGCCATAAGTCCCCGCACACGGCGCCCAGTGGGTGGGTCCCATTAGAGGGGAAACCCAGGACAGAAGAGGCGGGCAGCTCCATGGTGCTACCGCCGGCGGCTGAGAAGGGGAGCCTGGGACCCTGTCCACACAGGAACGCGTGGAACAGCCAGCTCCCTACACACCGGGGACCTGGCTGGACCCCCAGGAAGCCCCCTACCCTGAGGCCAGCTCTTTTCCTGGGCTTCCCGCATGGGCGTGTCACTGCTGTCCGTCCTGAGCAAGCCGCCCCAGGTGGGCCTCCATGCCCCCTCACTCATTACACCCACTACCAGGTCAGCCTCCAGCCCCTCCTTCCCTCCCCGCCCGCCCCCAGCCCCTTTTCCCGCCTCAGCCAAGCATCCTTGGATGCCAGGCCTGCTCTCCTCCACGTCCATAGTGGCCGGCAGGGCTCAGAAAGCTCACTCATCTGACCGCTCGCCCCTGCCCTTCACGCTGCCCCCTGCCTGGAGCAGAGTCCACACGGTGAGTGGGGCAGCCCCCTTGGAGGCCCTGTCCCGCAGAGCGGCCTGGTCGATGCACCCACCCTCTCCTGCCGCCCGCCCGCGCAGTTCTTCGTTTACAGGATCGTTCGCTGGTTCTAATGCTGACCAAGCAGCCCCTCGTGCACACATCTGTGGCACCCCCAGGCCAGTGGGATGGGCTCGCCTGCCAGGGGCCCACTCTCCCCGCTCTCAGGAACAGAAGGCACCCCGACACGTGTGAGCCAAGACCAGAAGCTCTATAAAGTAGGGCCACGGCTGGGGGAACACGAGGGGGTCCTGATTCAGAGCGTGGGCTGGTCCACAGAGAGGGTCCCAGAGGCAGCGGCCCTTGAAGCCTGAGGACTAAACAAAATCTGGCCGGGGGGACCTCAGCTAAGGGAGGAGGCTGGGGTGCGCGCCGCTACCCTAGGTGGCCAGGGCGACACCCAACGCTGGGTGATGCTACCCGCCTCACAGAAGAGGAAACTAAGGCCTGGGAGGGGAGTGTGGGCTCTGGTGTGGCCCCTCCCCCACCTGCCTGGGGCTGGGAGCTGGCCTGCTGCCTGTGGGTGGTCACGGCTCCCTGCGGGAGTGCCAGCAGCCTGCCGGGGTGTGTGTGCATGCTGTGCTGGATCCACCCTGCCTCAGTACGGCAGAGCTGAGCCTGGGGGGCAGGGGGGCTGGGGGGAGACTGGCAGGGGCAGGGGTCCCCTCCTGGGGCCCTGGTGGGTGGGAGAGAGGCCCCCAGGCCCCGACTGTGAGGCGAGGCCCTCGGTGAAGGCCACAATAAATATGTTTGTTCAAGGGAAGCCAGGCTGGGAGCTGGGCGCGCTGGCCTGGGGAGGGAGAAGAGGCCGCTTGTGCCTCGCACACTGGGGTGATTGTTCACGCTCACGCAACTGCTGCCCCGCGGCCGGAAAGGTCAGACACCCCTCGGGCCCCGTCGGAAGCAACCGGTGCCTCGGGCCCCTTGCGCTCGCTCCCAGCTGTAGCGGGCACAGCCCACAGGCCCTCCAGGCCTTGGCACGGGGCAGGAAGGTGCTGGGCTGGGTCTGAATGGTGGTCCTGGCAAAGGCAAGGGGAGGAGAAGCTCGGAGCCTCCCACCCAGCCAGCAGGGCAGACGTCAGAAGAGCGGGCGCTTGGCCCTGGTGCCCGGGAGGGAGGGAGCCAGGGTTGGGGGCAGTGCCTCTGGGCATCAGGGGCTTCACGGGGGCTGACCACAGAGTTTGGACGCCTGGGATGAGAGCAGGGCAGAGACTGGGCCGTGCGGACCGTGACCCAGCCGGCCCCTCCCAGCCCCCCGGAGTTAGCTCATGGCTGCAGCCTGGCCTCTGGAGGCACCAGGCAGACCTCGGTGCAGAGGCATTGGGCAGGGGCCTGGCCTGGGCACCTTCGGCCCTCCTGAGCTCAGAGGTTCAGAGGCCGGACCCCTGCGTGGGCCAGCCTCGGGGTGATGCTCTGTCGCCCCAGCCTTGCCCCCACCCGGGTCACCGCCACCGCCCTTCCTTCTCTTCCCTGCGGAGGAAGCTCTAGACAGGACTGTGCTGGGGACGGTGTCTCGGGCACTGGTTGGGGAGGAGAAGGAGGGGGCCGGCTCACCGCCACATGCCAGGCACCCCCAAGTCTACGCACCCAGGCATACAGCTGGGGCTACCAGGGCGGCCAAGCTCGGAGCTGGCGGCTGACCTCCTGGCTCTGGGGCCCAGGGGTCGGCGGGGTCGCTGCCCTAAGAACAATATCCACGAGAGGCTGTGGCCCAGTGACCTACTTTGGTTGAATGCGTCCCCCGACATCCGCCCACAAACCACCTTTCAACCAGAGGACCTGAGGCTGAGACTCGGACAAAGGTGGCTCAAGGGAAGGGCTTCTAGCAGCTCCCGAAAGCTTGGTGCCGCCAGAGGCCTATGGGACAGCGGAGCATCAGGACAGCTGGACAGGAGAGGGCCAGGCTCCCAGGCCGCCTTGGGTGGCCCTTGGCCCCTCATCTGTGGGGATTCCAGGGCCCCAACCCCCAGGGCAGCGGGAACCCTGGGGAAGGCAGGCTGTGTGTGGCCACAGAGGGCTCTGACCTGAGAGCTCAGGGTGACCCTGGAGGGGCTGGCCTGGAGCTCAGAAGGGGGACAGGGCATGGCAGACCTGCTGGGTGAGCCCATGGGGCCGCACCGGGTCCACTGGGTGAGCCTCACGGGCGCCCTTGCCCTGCGCCCAGCGCTGGGTGGGCGGCCTGCGTGTGGCCTTGGCTCCCTTTCCTGGGCCTCTCTCACTGACACACAGCTGGAATATGCCAGGCTCACTGGGGCCTGCATTCCCCAGGGGCCTGACATTCCAACTGTGGGACGAGGGCATTCCATGCGACAATCAGGAGTGTGGGTGAGGGCATCCCATGGAGCCCACTCAGGCCTCAAGGACTGCAGCTGCCCTCAAGTTGGAGAGTCTGAGCTGCCCCTGGGCGGGGGCAGAGAGGCGGCTCCCTGCTGGGAAGGTCAAAGACACTCAGCCAGCCCTCTCCTCCAGGGGGCCCGGGACCTGCAGGGTCTATGTTCAGCTGCTGGCCAGAAGTAGGTGTTTGCTTGCAGTGCGTGGTGATAGGGCCTCTTTCCTTTGCCTTTAATGGAGTGGAGCTCCCAGAGCCGCAAAGCACCCGGGTCAGGGCTCTGGCCCCCGTGGCCCGCCTGGTCCAGCTCCTGTCCTCACTGTGGCCTCCGAGGCCTGGCCGCAGCCCGCTCTCCCCTTCCCTCTCCCTGCTGAAGCCTCCATGGCTGCAGCCGCCGCCCATCTGCCTCCTGGGACGGGCAGGACGGAAGCCCCTGGGGCCGCACAAGCCTGATGCCAGCTCCTGTTGCCCAGGGACAAAGCTGAGGGCCACCTGAGGCCTGCATGGTCTGCCCCTAGTCGCGCCCCCTGCCACACCACTCCCTGCCAGTCCCTGCAGTGCACCCCGTGCCCCATCAAAGAGAGAGAGGGGGGCATGGAAGGAGGTCAGAGAGGCGTAAACAGTGGAAGCAGAGGTCCGAGCACTGTCAGGAAGGGGCCGCGAGCCAAGGAATTCGGGCAGCTTCTAGGAGCTGGAAGAAGTGAGGAACAGAGTCTCCCTGGAGCCTCCCACCAGAAGGAGCCCTGCCAGAACCTTGATTTCAGCCCAATCTCGGGCTTCTGGCCTCTGGGGCTATGAGATAAGAAATGTGCTCTGCGGAAAGTCACCGAGTTTGTGGGGATTTGTTGGAGCCACCAGGGGAGACGAGAGCAGCCCCTTCCCAAGTAGGCCCAGAATCCACCACCTCCCTCCCGCCCAGTGGGCCCGTCCGCCGTGCCCTCCGGCTCCCTGTGCAGCTGCAGTAGCCCCTGCCTTGGCCCCCCCGCTGCTCCCCGCCACCTCCGCAGTCCATCCTCAGCTCTGCAGCTGGGGCCCCCCGCTCGCTCCCAGCCGCACTGGGCTGGGCCCCACACACAGTAAACGCCAGGGCCCTCACACGGCAGCCAGGGTCCCGGTCCCACCTGCCTCCCTCGACGACTCTACCCTGGCGCTGCTGCCCTGTAACCCGCCTTCCCCAGCTGTGGTCTGGTCACCCTCTCCATGAGACGTGCCCCGACTCAACTTGGGATGTGCCCTTGCCACGGGCCGGTGCCGCCTTCCTTCCCTTTCCCTCCCAGGCACTTATTGAGAAGTAACAGAGAGCTAAACTTACTCCCACCTGTATCTTGTGACTGTCCAGCGGACCCTCTGGATTATCGACTCCTCCAGTATTCGTCAATTTGTACCAAATTTGTATCCATTCATGTTCACTTGTGTCGATTTTGTGTCCACACTGTATCGATCTGGGTCGATTATCTGCCTGCAGCCCCGCACCTGGAGCAGCTACTCACATTTGTCAAACAAGCATGCGCACGCGCATGTCTCTCCACAAAGACTTGTGCATGGATCTAGCTTAATCGCTGGCAGCCCTGCAATGGAGACGTCATGATCCCACTTTACAGGTGTGGCTACTGAGGCTGGGGGACTTCGTCCCTCTGCTGGATGCCCCAGGGAGGAGGAGTGCAAGACGCTGACTCCAGGCCGCGACACTCGCTCTGCCCCCCGAAGAGAGCCGGGCTTAGGGGCCCCTGGCCCGAGCGTCCTCTGTGCCTGTCCGGGGCGGGCAGGCGACAGGCTGAGTGGCGGATAAGCGGGCTATTGACCTGGCAAGCGCGGTTGACTGCCTGGCGCACACAACGGCCCCTGTGTCTGCAGAGTCTCGCGGAACCAATCAACACCTTATCGCCAGCATTTATCACCCGCTATCGGCCCCAGATCGGGCAAACACTTCTGGGGAGTTCAAACCCCTGACTTCACAGAAGTCTCTGTGTAATAACAGATTAGGTTTCTGGCGGTTCAACAGCATCCCAGCCCTCTGGGGCAGGTGTGAGGGGGTGGGGAGGTGCAGGGCGTGGGGGGCTGCCAAGGCTCTGAGCTGGCCGGCCACCTGCCCTATGGGACCCTCCTGGGACACCTGTCCCCCAGTCTGAGCCCTCAGGGACCCGACTGGCCATCTTGCTCTCCCCTGGGGCCAGCCTCTGTGAGAAGGCAGTGGGCTCCGCCTGGACCTGGGCCCCCCCTGCCTCGTTCTCCCTGAGGCCCAGCTCTGATGTGGGCTCCATCCAGGTGGCTCGAGCATCTCCAGGAGAAAGTGGCCTGGACGTCACGGACAGGAACAGGAAACCCCCCTGACCCCAGGGTGCTGGGTCTGGGGCACAGGAGACGACGGACGGGGGCGTGGGCAGGGCTGCAAGGAGCGAGTCGGAGCGAAAGCAAAAGCGAGGGGCAGAGGGGACAGGAGAGGAGGGGCCTTGCTTGGGGGCGGCTGGTGGCCCTCGTAAGTGATGGAAGGGGTCATGTGGCAAAGGCAGGGTCTCAGGAGACAAGGGGTGCCCATTGCCTCCCCTTTGACCCCCTGAAGCTCCACAGAGGAAGGAAGGAACGCCTGCCTGTGTCTGCACCCCATCACGGAGCAAGCAAGGCATGGTCCCGGCTCAGCCATGTGTGTCCCCCACCCACGGGTCCTTGAGTCCAGGATGCTGTCCGTTTGCGCTTCCAGACCGCAGCCCTCCTCACTGGCTCACTGTTTCCTGGAGCCTGATCTCTGCATGGACGTCCCAGGCTTCCTCCCAGGGCCTTCCAATTTGGGCCTGGGTCTCCCTGCTGGCTGCGACCCGCTCTGTACTGCCCCTGCCCCCAATCTTGGGCTCCCTGCTCTTGTTAAGGTAAACTGTTCACTTGACCTTTGTTCTCCAGGGCTCTGCCTCCTCCCCCTTCCCCCAGCCTCCGAGTCAGGGTCGGCTCCGCTGCAGGACATTAGCCCCAGATTCCTGCCGGAGGCCCCACGCTCCCCAACACCCCGCCCACACCAGCATAATCCCAAAGTGTGTCTGCTTTCTATGGATCCTGCCCCACACACATAGCTACCCTTGACTATCTCCACATTACAGATAAGGAAACGGAACCTCAGAGTGGCTGTGAGCCACCCCTGGGTCTTGGCCAGCTGGGGTTTGAGTCCAGGGTGCCTGCCCAGAGCCCCTCACAGCCCCCAGGCCACCTCCCCGCCCCCTAAAATCTGCAAATGCTGAGATCTGGGGGCCTTGGCTGCTCCGGCGCCCCCCTGTTCTGGGGGTGGGGTGTCCTTCTGGCGTCTGGCGTGTGATACTGCCTGGCTCCAACTTGGGCGGAAGGGTTCCAGGACTTCAGAACGTGAAACAAACCCAGCAGAGCAAAAGGCAGGCCCAGCTCCCCCGGCGGGAGGCTTTCTTTACAGACAACGCAGGGCTTGTTAGGACCCACTCGGGGAAGGGGGCTGGGACAGAGCCTGAGCCTCCCACCAAGTGGCTCTGATGTCCTCCGCCCCTGCTGACCTCTGTGCCCAGGGCCAGCCCCCCACCTGGGAGGGGGCCAGATCCAGGGGAGCCCCGGGCCGAAGTGAACGTGATCTGTCTCTCCTTAAGGAGCTTGGACGTCTGCTGAGCGGCTGCCCCTGATAGGGAGACTGCCCACCATATGGAGGGGGGCAATTCCAGGGGAAGGTGGACAGGCCAGTCCCCTGACACCCCCACACCCCCTGCTGAAGTCAGCTCCTCCTCGGGCCAGCGCAGAAACAACGTGATTTGGGAAAGAAATATCGGATAATGTTCCTCCCTGCTGGGACTGGGCCCCGGCCATCTCTCTGGCCTCAGGCCACCGGCTCGTCACCGACGTCCCGCCCAGAGCCCCTCTGGGCTCCTGGCCGCCGCCCTGCCACGTGGGCCGTGGTGGTAGGGGGGCAAGGAGTGCTCAGCCTGGAGCTGGTCACTTCTCCACCCTCGGGCTTGGTTTCCCCAGCTCTGAGGGGGCAACAGCCACTTCCTTCGGGGTGTCCAGGCTGCTTGAGAGCCTACTGCTGCCTGTGGGAGGCCCCTCTGCCTCCCTCAGATACACAGCTGTCTCCTATTCTCAGAGCACGGACATTTCCCCCATCCATCTGCGGGCCCAGGGGTCCTCAGGTCAGGAGCCTGGTGGTGGTGGGGAAACGAGTCTTCACATGCACCCCCACCTGCGTGGGCCACGTATACACACACACACACACATACCACGTGAGCAAGCACAGCTCAGCCTGAGCCACCGTGGGACCCACCCTCGGCCTCCTGCCCCGGCCAGCTGGAAGCAATCTCCTCCAGCGGGCAGGTGGTCCTCCTTAGCTACTCCCGAGAGGCTGTCCCCAGCCCTGCACCCACACAGCGATGGCTCTGCACGCATGGCCGCCTCGGGGCCCCTTCCCTGCTGGAATGAACCAAGCGCTCTGGAATTCGTGGAGAAATCAGGGGTCTCTTGCCTGCTGTTTTTCTTGGCGAGGCCTTATCACAAATTAGTGGGGAAGCCCGAAGGTTAGGGTTTCAGTGAGTTCAGCAGAATCTGAGAAGCAGGGAGTTGGCCTCCCACCTCTCCTTGACCCGCAGGGCCCTGGGATGATTAACCGGGCAGGTGACCGGCACTCGGGGCCGGGGAGGCAGCGTTTGCGCAAGCTGCCCCGTTTCAGAGAGGCCAGCAACCCACGCCTCCCCCAGACTCCCCTTCGCTGGATGTGGGAATCCAGCCATGGAGTCTGGAGCCGGGGCGGCGGAGATACCCGGCCTGGCTGGGGAGGGGGCGCCTGGCTGAGGCGGGG
>SJYX01016900.1:350468-451887 GCA_006410675.1 Oreotragus oreotragus
GGGGGGCAGGGGGGAGGGGGGCGGTGCCTGGGAAAGGGAGAAGGCGAGAAGGCAAACTGGCCTCCAGGTCCTTGGGGGATGTGGGGACCCTCTCGCTAAAGTGCTTCCTCAATCACAGCTAAACACAGGCCTCTACTTCAGAGATTCAGAGAGACGACCACCAGGGCACCTCCACCGTGAAAGCTGTTCTTTTGAGGCAAAAGGTGGTAGAACGGCCTCTCCCGTCTGAGAGCTGGATGGCCTGTGTGCTGGAAGTCAAGCCACCAAAGAGCTGAAGCGACTTGCAACCTGCCGGGAACACATCCCCCAGCGCTGGCCCTGCAGCTGAGCCCCCACTGGCATCTCACGAGTGGCCATGGCCGCGGGTCTGCGAGGGGACAGATGGACTGGAGCTCCCAGCTCTCACCACTGTCCCCGCTGTGGATGGTCCTGGCTGTCTGCACAGTGATCCGATCTCCTTCTCATATACGCCCCTCCCTGTGGGGCCGATACTCCTGGGGGCTGAAATGGGGCAGGGACAGTTCGAATCCTGGGTTCAAAACCTGCATTTAGTAGATGAGTCCACGACTTTCAGCCAATCACAAATGACCACCAGGCTCCCTGATTGTCTCTAAACAGACCTGGTAACCTGGAGACATCACGGACTCCAGTGTGACTGCTCTGATGGACCATCCATTTCTGAGCCCGGCCATGCCAGGTGCCACTCTGAAGACCTGGTTCAGGCCACTGGGCCAGTCTCTGACTCCCCGTGACGAGACCATGTCCCCACTTCAGAGCTGGGAACACTGAGGCCTGGGCCTCTGAGGACCTTGCTCAAGGTCGCACAGCTGGCCAGTGGTAGGTCAGGATGAAGCCAGCTCTGAGACCAAAAGCTTGATCCTAGAGATGTTCCTATGTGCAGGGGGCTGGTGAACCTCACCCCCATTCTGACCACCAACTCTGCCCCAGTCTGTCACTCCTTGGACAAGTCCCCAGGGCCCCATCTCTGTGAGCCCAGGGAATCCTAGCATTGTCTCCTGTGGGGCCGTGAGCAGAGGGGAGGAATGTGAGCAGGGGGATCCCAGGGTCCTCCCACCCTTCTTCAGAGACTGCAAGTGGGGTGCAGCGCTGAGGGCTGCTGGGGGCGAAGCTCCACGTCCCCCATTCTGCAGGCACACCAGCTTCCCAGGGAGGCATCCAGCCCTGGTCCTCGGCCTTCGACACAGAGCCGGCAGCTCAGAGGCACCTGGAGGGCGCGCAGAAGTGAGGGGGACCCTGGCTGACAGCCCTGCTCCCCTTTGCAGAAACCCAATCCCTCTGGGAGGACGGCTGTCGCTCCCAAGGATTTAGGGCCGTCACCTGGTGGAGCGGGAGGGCTGTCTGCCCCGACAGAATAAGTGGCTACATGCCGAAAGGTGACACCGTCAAGCGACACCAGGCCTGCGGGGAGGACCGTATATCACCTAAACCTGCACGTGGGCCGTCCTTCCTCCCCTCTGCGCTTCCTGGACTCCTCGTCCTTGGCTCCCCAGTGGCTGTGGCGGAGCTTCCCGGCCCAGATGTGGCTTTCCATCATGACGATGGGGGTCCCTGGGCAGGACCCGGGGGCTGGGGGTGGGGTAGAGTGGATGGAAGGGCTCGGAGTCAGACTGAGAGAGCGGGGCTTAAATTCCTCCTCCACCCACTGAAAAGAGCCAGCTCCTTCGTGCCAGTGGCAGATCGGGGCCCCCTCCCCACCCCCGTGCCTGGCAGTGCCTGCCTTGTGACTTCACTGTTCTCATCCACGGCAAGAAGCGTCTCTTCACTCTGGAATCGGGCACCATGTGACCTGGGGACAGTTTGTTTGGCAGCAGAGCTAACAGATACACTGCCTCCCTGAGTTTCAGCATCGTCTTTTGGCCACCTGTTGCTGCTTCCAGGCACACCGGCACGCCAGGGATAGGTCCGTGAACTGGACCAGGCCTGGGGCTGTCTTCATGGGGCCTTTAGACGTGGCAGGCACATAACAAGTGCCCCCGGTCTCACCCATGCCACCCCTCTGATGCAGCAAGGAGGGTGGCATCATATGCCTGGGATAGGTGAGGCTCCGAGAGGGCGCTCGAGGGCTGGGACTGGGACCACTGGTGGTCTAGGGGGATCCACCCACCTTTTGTGTTCCCCCAAGAGACCCACGTGCCCCCTGGGAGGCTCCTGAGACTCGGTGACCCCTCACTTGTCCCAGTGGTCAGTGGAGACAGCACAGTGCCCACCGCCACCCTGGGGCAGGGGAGGCTGGGCACATGGAGCTCCACAGAGGGGTGCAGGCACTGCCAGCAGCCACCCTTGCCCTGCAGGATGGGAGGAGGGGACACCCTGAGTGGCTCTGCCTGTGATCACCTCACACTCACAGCCCTCTGAGGCCCTCCGAGGCTCTCGAGCCCCAGACTCAGCCTCCCAGCCCGTCCCAGCCGTTTGTGTCTCAGGATCCCGGGAGGACGAAGCAGTGCCCCAGCTTGTTATGGACCATGCTCAGCGTCCCCATGGTGGACAGGCTCCCCTGGTGCTGCCCAACTCTCACCTGCTTGGAGAGGCTGCCCTGGGCTGAGGAGTCATGCCCAGCCCCACCCCGGCTGTCTGCGGTTCTTTCCTGCCTTCGGCCCACCTGCCTTTCTCTACCCGTCAAGCTGATGGGGTGTCACGTAACCTGTGCACTCCGAGGGACAGGCGCGTCCCTCCCCTGTCCCCGTGCCCAGACTCACCTGGCTGGGATCTCAGGACACAGCCCTGCTCTCAGGGGGCGCAGGCTTCCCCCGCCTGGTGCTGGCAGGACCCCCGGAGGCTGGCGGTGTGCTCCTTGCATGCAGGGACCACTCATGCAAGAGGCCAGGCTGCAAGATCATGTGGAGGCCAAGCTGGCCATGGAAAGCGGTATAGGAAGCCCTCAGACAGAGCCGGGCCTCTGGGACTGACTACAGGGGTGTCTCCAGAGTGCTGGCCCCACGCAGGGCAAAGGAGCCAGATCTTGATGGGTCTCCCTCAGCTGGACAAAGGCCTTGGAAGGGACTGGGGGGCATAGGGGAGACAGAGGGCTCTGGGTGAGTTTGGTGCCTCCTTGGATGGTGGATGGCTTGGCAGCTACGGGATGACAGACAGCCCTGGAGAGCCACTGCCTGGCACCGCTGGCCACATCTCAAGTAGCAGGGTGACAGGGGTCCTAGAAGTGCCCTGTGGGGATGAGGGGGGTGACCCCCCACGCCCTGAGAACGCCCCTGCCCACCCTGCCCATTCTGTAGGGCGGTTCCCACCCCAACACACAGGAGAAAAGTCTTGAGAAGACTCTTGACCTCTGGAATGTAAATCCCTAGAAATATTTCTTGATACAATCTGCTAATTCCACTCACACCTTGGATGGGATGGGAAGCACGGTGCGCACCCTCCTCAGGCCGTAGTGGCTGGAGATAGTGCTCCCCTTGCCCCAGGGCTGGGCTGGGGCTGGAGCTTCAGCCCTCAAAGTGCCTAGCAGGGGTTGGCTGATTAACAGCCTTGAACAAAGGCCTCCCAGGCTTGGGGTCCCCTTGCATACAGACCCCGCAGGGAGCCTTTCAACCCCCAAAGTGTTGCCTTTTAACTCAGCCTCCTTGGCAGGACAAACAGGGGAGGAAATTAGTCGTGGATGTGCCGGACTGTTGTGACTTGTCCTGTCGTCTCCCTGGAGTTGGTCTGGCCCTGGCAGCTCCTCCCCTTGACATTCAGAGCGGGGAACCTGAAGCAGGTCCCCGCTGGCCCCCTCCTCGCCTTTTTAACTCTTTATGAGCTTCCAAAGACAAAAACCCTTTCTCACATCTGAGCCTGGCCTCTGCAGGTGCCAAGGACTGTCTGTCTGTGGCTCTGAGCTGCAGGGCTGTGCCTGCCCACCCTGCCCTTGTCCCCGGGAAACTCTGGAGGCAGGCTGGTGGTGGTGGTGTGGGTCGGGGAGGAGCGTTGCTGCTTGGCCTCTGGGATGGGGAGACCCAGGGGAACCCCCTCAGCCCCTTGGTGCCAAGCTCCAGTGGCCAAGGATTCTATGCCAATCTCCGACCCCCAGCAGCCTACTAACCCAATTTACTGAGAGAAATGAGGGACATTTGCCCTGAACACTCCAGGGGCCTAACTTCCTTCAGGCCACAAGAGAGATGCTAAGAACTTTCCAGAAGGCATGGGGCCCTTGGGCTCTGGAAGCCAGGTCTGCCAAGGGGTAGGGGGTGGCAGAGGTTGCTGGTACTTTAGCTCCCATTCTCAGGCGCCACTCTTGGGCCCCTGGTGCCCAGGAAGAGGGCCCCAGTGCAGGACACTCTGGGAAGCCCCAGCAGGGGCTAGGCGCTACAGACAGGCAGGGGTTAATGGCACGCTGCTGCTGTCGGCCTGCCCTGGGTCCCACTCCCCTCGCAGAGAGCAGCCAGGTGACCTTCAAGGGGGTTACCGCTGCTTTGGGAGGCTCTCCCAAGGCCAGGGGCCTCCTCCTGGCCTTCAGCTGTCCCCTCGCAAGGCCAGCGTGGGCCTGGCCCGAAGGAGGCCTGACCTCGGCATGGCCCCCCAAGGTGGCCGAGCCAGCAAACTCGTGCCTGGGTGTGCAGAAGCGCCGGACGCGGACAGCTGCCCACATGCACGTCCTCGTGAGACCGATGCCCCCCACGGAACCAAGGGACAGGGACGCTCTGTCTGTCTCAGGGCTCTCAATCTCGCCTGCCCATCGACTCGCAAGATGCCCAGCCGCCGTGCCGCCTCCCATGGCAGGACTGCCTCCCGGCAGGTCTCAGCGAGCTCAGAGACCGGACCCCGCTGTCTGGCCACTCCAGGCTGCGGGGAGATGTGTAACTGGGAGGCTGAGAGTTGGGTACATGACGGGACAGGGACACGTGATGTGCATGGCCTGGCCAGAGATTTGCGATAAGAGCTCCATCTGTTCATTTCCGCCTTTCATAATGAAGACTGTGGCAAATGAGGACGACTCTGGAGGTCACAGCCATGCTGGGGCCATTTGTTTGTCTGAAACCACGCAGCCTGTGGTGGCCCCCAGCTTCGGGCACTACCAACAGGGTTTGGGCGCAGGGACACCAGATAAGTCTGCCACCCGGCAGGCAGCATCGTGACTGGGGCTGGCAATACCACTAGTGTTCTCAGGCAGAGAGAGTTTTCCTGACTTGTGATTTCGATCTGCGCTTCCCAAGTTCTGGGGAGACGTGCATGCCTGGCGTGACACTGACACCAACCACCGTCAGCTCTTGTGATGGCTGGACACACGCATCCAGGTCCTCACACCCACCCGTGAAGGCATGGGCTTGATAGCATCCTTGACCGAGAGGCACGCAAGTCCAGACAGGGGAAGTCAGCCCCATATCCGGAGCGCACAGCTCCGAGGTGGCCGGCGAGGTGGGCTCCTGTCCCCTCATGCTCTCACGGGGGCAATAGTGAGGACCACACCTGCAAGGAGGCTGGGGCTTGGGCAGCACCACATGGGCACTGACACTCAGAGTGTCTTAACAGTAGCTGCCCCTCCCTGACACGCAGGAGGCACTGGCCAGGCCACCTGCCTATGCAAAGCCACATGGGGGGTCCCCGGAAGGCCCACGGCACGCACGTGCTCCCACAGTCACAGCTCCAGACGCCTCGCGGCCACTGGGGAATTCTTGCCCTGCCTACTTCTGCTCCCCCACCACATAAGGCTCGGAGGGGGCGGTCGCGGGGTGGGGAGGCCTCTGTGAGTCCAGATGATGAGGTGGAAGCAGAGTGAGGAGGGGGCTCAGCCAGGCAGAAGGGTGGCCAGGTTGCACTGGGCGGCGGCGTGGGGGCTCCTGAGGCTTCCAGCAGGAGGTGGGTGCGCACGGGAAATGACAAGTGATATCAGGGCGAGGAAGCGGGCGTCGGGAGAGTGGAGGCCAAAATCCTGTTGCAAGCCTTGCTCTGGGCACCGAGGAGGTCCTCCAGGGTTCTAAGCCAGGCCGGGCATGTTGGCCTGTCACTCCCCTGGGCTCGTCTTGAGAAGGCATCAACCCCACCGACCAGGCTATGCCCTTTCAACAAGGCAAAGCTGGGGGAAACGCTTCTGCAGTGGCCGAGCCCTTCCCAGCCTCCGGAACCAAGATCAGCTCTTTCTCTGGGGTCTCCGAGGTACCCTGACGCTGAGCTACCCCCTGGGGCACTCGGACCTGAGGTCTGCGGGGAGTGGGCACGTGGTGGGGGTCCAGTGGGCTGCACCTCACCCTTGGAGCAATTTTCGCGTCTCTCCCCTCCCCACTGCCACCCTCAGGGAGCCCCCACATTCCACTCTTAGGAGTGCTTAGCACAAAATAAGAAGCCAGTCTGTAGGGCCGGAGGAACTTTCCTCAAATACAGGAGGTGGGGGAGGGGGCTGTGACTGTGACTGGTGGGAACTCCCCTCCCCCAACACTGGGGCTCCTCCTGGCGGGGCCTGGTGGGGCCTGGCAGGGCGGGGGCACGTAGTGCTGTGGGAGCAGGGCAGGGAAAAGGGCAGAGAGTCAGGAAGGAGGGAGGGAGGAAGCGGGGGAGGTGGGGAGGAGCTCGGCCACCTCCATCGCCTTTCTGCTGACTTTCCAATATTGAGCGTTTTGAGAAACTTAGTACCCTGTACATGGAGGGCTGGGCTGCAGTCAAACGCGGCTGATGGGCCAGCTGTGACTGCTCTCATTTCAGGGTGATCCACGAGCCGACGTCACACACCCCCGCCCTCCCACAGAGAACCAGCAGGGGCTGCAGGGGCTGTTTGGCCTGCTGGGAGTGAGAAGGAAGGGGGGCGCTCTGCTCAGGCACCCTCCTCTCTTCCCACCCCTGGTGCTTCCGGACCCCGGAGCAGCTTGGTGCCCAGCAGCCCCTCATCAGCAGCTAGCAAGACCCTTTCTGCAGCCGGGGCCAGACTCTGGCTGATCATTAACTCCTCCAGGATACAGCATGGAGTCTGCAGGCCTGCCGGGTGTGGGAGGCCCGGAGGAAGGCCCAGCCAGCTAGCGTTTCGATAACAGTCCAACCCCCCAGTAACGGGCTGCTTCGTGCTGGGAACCGTGTTAGCACCTCGCAGGCACGAATCTCATTTAAGCTCATACATTGCCCTGTAAGGGAGGGCCCGTGCTCCCCAGCTGACCCTTAGGAAAAGTAAATGTCAAGCCTGAGAACACGAACCTCGGAGGTGGTGGAGCAGGACGTGAACGGGGGCCTGCCCTGGGGGCTGGGTATACGGGGTCCTGTGTGCCTCCAGCTTGATGCGCAAGGTCCCAGCAAGGGGGCTGAAGAGAAGAGACCCCTGCGTGCAGCTTTCTGACCCCCAGACTCTGATGGTCTCCTTTCCCCTGGGGGGAAGGGCCCCAAATGCCTCAGCCCATCCTTCCAGGCTCTCTTCCCTGCCCGTGAGACCAGCCTGGCTCCCTGTGCAGGCCCCCAGCCGCCCCATATCAGACAAGCAACCCGAGAGGGAATAAACCCACCCTCATCGGGCCGGTCCAGGGCCCGAGCCGACTAGGCACCTGACATCGAGCCCTGCGCATGTGCCCAGTAGCTGTGTGGTAAGCCCCCACTGTGCACCTGGCCTTGGGCTGGGCACCATCCTTGGAGCCGGTCACTGCCCAGGCCTCGTTACCCCTGGCTCTGGGCCGCCTATGCCTCCCTCTAAATGTGGAAATCGGAACACTGCCTCTGAGCCAGAACTCCAGAGCCCTGCTCCATTCATGGTGGCCGCCTGGTTCGGGTCCCCCTCCTGGAGAAGCACCCCGGCACCTGTGCTGCCCACAGCCCCCCAGCTTAGCGAGCACCCCACATCTTGGACTGGTTGGGGCCAGGCGATCACTGGGAAGCCTTCAAGATACGATGTTTGGGGGTGGGGGTCAGGTTCCGTGACCCGAGGCTGTTTACAGTGGTGCTACTTGGTGCAGCCGCATGCCCTGGGGACAAAAGACAAGGCTGTCCATGGCAAAGGGACACTCAGAAGTCCCTGAATGGCCACACGTGCGTGGCACTGCTGGCCACTGAGCGGGCTCAACCACCGTGGCTTGGCCAGCCAACTGTGTGGCTCCACCCCCTGAAACTGCCTCCCCAAGGGGACCCCAAATGATCCGTGTCTGAAGGAACCAAGAGGGCCTCCAGAGAGGACAGTGTTAACCGCAAAGTCGTGTCCAACTCTGCGATCCCACGGACTGCAGCCCACCAGGCTCCTCTGTCCATGAGATTCTCTAGGCAAGACCACTGGAATGGGTTGCCAGTTCCTCCTTCAGGGGATCTTCCAGACCCAAGGATCGAATCTGGGTCGCCCATGGTGCAGGCAGATTCTTTCCCGTCCGCGCCATCACGGAAGCCTCAACTCCAGGCCTATTTCCTGCTTCTTTCACAGCAAGAGACCCACCTGAGCCCGGCCCCAAGAGGGCACAGATCTCTGTGGGGTTATTTACAACTGTCCCAAATGTGAAAAATTGTAAGGGATACAAATAGCAATTAATGTTGGCCTAGCAACAAAGACAAACGAGGTGGGTGAGAAACAGGGGCTCTGACCTTCCGGGGGGGGGGGTGGTGCGGGAGGGGTCAGCACTTGACAGGAGAGCTGGTCCTGTTGCTCCCAGCATAGGTGAGGTCAAAGGCAGGGCGAGGCCCCCGGGTGGCTTAAACCCTCTGAAATCTGCTTTTACAGGAGGGAGTTAATCCCAAAGCAGGCCTGAGGTTGTCAGGGAAGCCCTGGTTTATCTCAGGTAATCAAGCCCAAAATTCGTCCCTCAAGTAAAAGGGCGGGAAGCCTCTCCCCAACCCTTCCAGCCAGAGAGGGCTGAAGAGAGGAGTCCTAGGGACTGTTTCTGACCCTGCTGTCCCCTGCCCACTCAGCCACTAGAGCCTTGGCGCTGTGGCAGCTCGCCCACCCTGGAGGATGTGGGGCCTCAGGATGGTGTGGGGCCACCCTAGCCGGTCAAGCCTTGGGCCAGGTCTGTCTGGGATGTGGCTAGAGGGACAGAGTGTGATCTGGGGGTGCCCCAGGAGGGCTCCCCACCACCCAAGCCAGCACCTGCTCCCCACACGAGCGGCCGCGGGAGTGGTCACAAGCTCTGACGGCCAGCGGGGCCCAGGGCGGGTGGGATGGGGCTTTCTCAGGGTGCGGTGGCTCCCAGGCCCCTGTGGCGGGACCGAGGTCCCCCCGCCGCTCTCTCCCTGGGGCTCACATGCGGCTTCGACTGATGCCGCACTCCCTACCGGCCTGCCACCCGCCTCTCCCACAGGCTCCTCCATGCACAGAGCCTGCCCAACCCTGTGCCTGGACCCAGGGGCTCAGAGACGAGGAGGACAGAGAACAGAGCTTTGTCCCCACCGATGGCGCGACAGCCACCCTGCCTCCACCAGGGCACTCAGACCTGGCAGAGGAGCCGTGCAAGGAAGGCAGGCCCCGGGGCGGGGAGGTGGGCAGGGGCCGCGAGGCCCGAGGGGCTGACCCGCGGTGCCCAGGCCGCACCAGGAGGGGTGGGCCCAGCCCGGCCAGGGGCAGAATGCCGGAACGGTCCCGTGCGACTTCCCTGGGGTGGGACCCACAAACAGGACGCCTTCGACTGGGGCCCCGGTGAGGCCAGGACTGTCCACGCCTGTCACAGCCCTGACGGCTGGGCAGGGGCAGGAAAGGGGCCTTTCTGCCCGTGGCTCGGGACCAGGGGTCCTCTGGTAACCAGACTGCCCGCTCCCTGCGGTGATTCCCATGGGGGCCCTGGCCTGGCACCCCTGCTCCACCCCCGAGAGCCGACCAAGGGTGACCCACAGAACAAAGGCCGGGTGGTGAGCGGCACGCTGGCCGGTGCGTCTGTGGGGCTGGGCTCGGAGTGGGTATCTGCCCATCTGGAAGCAATACTGCAGTAATGTAAGACGGCCGGAGGACGGGCTAGTCTCTGAATACGTGAACTCTACAGTGAGGAATATGGATTTAATGGATAATCTTACCAGCAGCCAAAGAACCCAGATTCTTCCCTGGGCCTTCACCCTGCACTTGGCTTCCGCTGTGGCCCGGCCCAGCCGGGGGCCAGCAGCGCCTGTGGCCATGGCCTCCAGAAGCAGAGCTGACCCACCATCTGAGCTCACTTTTTCTCACCTCGGGTGGGAGTCGGGGAAAGGAGGCTGCTCTGGGAGCACCACTGGGTTCCCTCCTTAAAACCCCCCCATGTTCATAGGGAAGAAAGTAGAGTTGAAGAAAGTAAAACATGCCGGCGGGGCGGAGGTGGGGTGATTAATTAAGATCTACAATGGCTGTGACTCGTCCTGGAGGCTGGGGAAGAAGGAACCGTTTTTCCAGCTCTTCCCAACTTAATAGAGCTGGAATAATAAAATAAAACAATAAAAACCACAGCGGAAAAGATGACTGGAGAGATTTTATGGCGAGCGGCAGAGAGGAGCCCAGAAGGGCCGGTGTAGAGCAGTGAACAGTGTGATTCAAGGAACGCATCCAGAGGGCGGGAGGAGGCGCAGGTCTGGCTGCCCGGGGGCACTGGGGGGGCGCAGGGGCTGCCCACACGCGGCCCACAGAAGCCGTGTCTCAGGCCGGGTCCTGGCTGCTCTCTGGGATCTCGTTCAGAGGCGCATTAATCCCTCCCGGATGTGAAAATCCCCCAGACACCAACGGCTTGCAGAGGCGGTTCACAGCATCGCCCGCCTTTTGCCTGCCACCTCCCGGTGTCCCCGTGCCAAGGGGTGGCCCGCCAGCAAGGCCTCTGCGTCCTCCTGCGTCAGGACCACTCGCAGCTGGGGGTCAGCCCTGTGGGGAGGCAGGGCTGGGAGTCCCTCTGCTTCCCCTGCAGCCTCCTGGCTGCGTCCCGCCCGAGACTCTCAAGGAGACGGCGTGCGTGCCTCGAGCTAGCCTGCGAGAAACTCACGCACAGAAAAAGCCCAGGAGCCCCTGGGCTCTGGCATCCCTGCCACGGGGTGTGGCTGCGGGTCAGGCAGCCCAAGGCTGCAGTGGGCAGGGGTGTCCCCACCACAGGCTCCCCTCCACCCCATCTGCACACTTGCACGGAAGCCCCCCGAAGCTCCTCAGCCCAGCTCTGTTTCACGAGCTGGGATGAGGCTCAGAGTCTGGCACATGGGTCTCCAGACTCCAGTTTACGCACCTTTCTCTGGCCTGGGGGAAGCAGGTGGGAGAGGTGCCCTCACTGTTTCCTGGGAACCCTGCTCTGAGCCTCCCCACAGCCTTGGGGGGTGCTGGTGAGCACAGCACCCCATCCTGGCCCCGCCCTCAGGGATCTTGTAACGACCTCCCTGAGGTCGAGGAGCCCCACTGGGTGCAGGTGGGGAGCCCTCTACTCCTCACTACTGGTCCCCAAGCTTAGCAGAGGGCAAGGTATACAGAAGGAGCCCAGTGGGTACCACTGAGCAGACAAATGAAGGCAGGCAGTGATACTCATGGCTCAAAAAAGGCAGGGCCACAAAGCCCCTCCCAGCTCACAAAGGACTCAAACCATCACCTCCTCGGACTTGGTCTCCTTGCTGACTTTCTAGGGGTCAGGGAGTCCAGGGAGGGGTTCTCTGTTCTACAGATGGAGAGACAGACCCAGCAAGGTGGGGCATACCAGCTGGCAGGAATCCGATTGGGTCCCCACAGCCCCGTCCAAGGGGACAGAGCCAGGGAGCAGCCCCGGCCACCTGCCACCGGCTCCAGGCGAGCTCACCACGAGCTGACTCTGCCTCCCCTCAGAGGCACCCTCCTCAGAAGCAGTGCCAGGACCCTCACCTCCAGGGCTGCAGACTGGATTTGAGACCCTTGAGTTGAAAGGAAATATGAAAGACTGAATTCCTTTCAGTTTGCCTGGCAGGGAGGCCCCGAGAGGTCTCACTTGGTATTTAGGACTATTTATCAGTCGTGGGGACTCGCGATAAAACAGCTTGTCTGGGAAACAGTCCAGTGATTCCTGCAGACCTTCCTGGGCTCTCCACACCCCGCACCTCTCTCAGGGTGCACTATGGTTAAGACGGCGGAGCTGGAGGCTGCAGGTGGCATGATGCTTGGTGGAGGCTGATCGAGGCTTGTAAAGGTTCCATGAGAGAGTCGTGATGTGACTGGCGGTAGCTCAGGGACCCGGCTGGGACTCGAGGAAGCTCCCAGAGAAGGGAGGGGAGTGAACGCCCCAGGCAGGAAGGCAGGATGTGTGGACTTGGGCCAGAACAACGATTTGGGCATCGCCGCTAGGCAAGACCACGAAGAGGCGTTGCTGGAGCCCAGACAGAGGAGCCTTGGGGCCTGGAGTGGGGGGTAGGAAGCATGGGTCACAGCTGTACAAAACCGCCGTAGGATCAACAAAAGAAGTGGGAAAGTTAGGCTCTGAAAGCTAGAAGACATTCTTGAAAGACAGGAGAGATGATCTAAATAAATGGAAAGACGTCTCCCACTCACGGACTGGAAGACTCAAGGCTGTCGAGATGCCAGTACTTCTCCACACAGTTTCGGGGCAGAGCCTCTCAGAATCCCAGCTGGCTTATTTACGGAAATTGACAGGTTGATCCTAAAATTCACAGGGCAATTCAAGGGACCCAGAACAGCTAAACAGTCCCCAAAAAGACGAACAAAGTTGAGGGCCCACACTTTTCGATTTCAAAACTTACTACAAAGCTACAGTGGTCATGGCCGTGTGGTACAGATAGACAGATGAAGGGAACAGAACTGAGAATTCAGGAATAAATCCATACACTGATGGTCAGTGGATTCTTATTCAGAGTGGGTTCAAGACCGTTCTTTGGGAAAAGTATAGACATTTTAACAAACGGTACTGAGAGACCTAAACATCTACATGCCAAAGAGTGAAGCTAGACTCCTGTCTCATATCATACACAAAATTAACTCAAATGGATCCCAAACCTGTATGTCAGAGCTGAAACCATAAAACTCTTAGATGAGAACACGGGGATAAATCTTTGTGACTTTGGATTTGTGCACTGTTACCTACATACACGACCAGAAACAAATAACAAAAGAAAAAAATAAAGTAACAAGAAACAAATAACGAAAGAAAAAAAGTAGATACATTGGATTTCATCACAATTTTAAAGTTTTAAGAGCCAAAGGGCACCACCGAGAAAGTGAAAAAAACCACCCACAGATGAGAGGGACTTCTATCTAGAATATTTCAAGAATTCTAATCATTCCACCTGTGTGTATGCTCACTCAGTTGTATCCAACTCTGCGACCCCATGAACTGCAGCCCACCAGGTATGAGATTTCCCAGGCAGGAATACGGGAGTGGGCTGCCATTTCTTACTCCAAGGGATCTTCCCAACCCAGGGATTGAAAAACTGTATCTCTTGAGTCACCTGCATTGGAAGGCAGACTTTTTTTTTTTTACAACTGTGACACCTGGGAAGCTCAATTACTCCATGGTAAAAAGATAAATAACCCAACCAAGAAATGGGCAAAAGATCTAACTAGGCTTTTCATAAAAGAAGATAATACAAATGTCCAACAAGCACATACAAAGATGCTCGATATCATTAGCCCTCAGGGAAGTGCAAGTCAAAACCACAATGTGGTATCAAGTCACATCCACTAAGATGATTAAGATGAAAATGAGAGGCAGTAACAAGTGTCGAGGAGGATGTGGGGAAATCAGAGCCTTCGTACGAAGCTGTGGGAATATGAGATGGTGCAGCCACTTTGGAAAACAGTCTCAGAAGGTTAAACATTGGGCGACCTCACCACCCAGCAACGACAGTCCTCCACGGATACCCGAGATAAATGAAAATACACGTCCATAAAGAAGTTTGTACCGAATGTCCATGACAACACATTCATAATAGCTAAGAAGTGGAAAGAGCCCAAATGTCCATCCGTGAATGAACAAATAAATAAAATGTGATCCAGCCATAAAAGAGAGTATTATTCGTCTATAACAATGAATAAACCAAGGATACAGGCTATAACATGATTGAACCTTGGAAACATTATGCTCAGTGAAAGAAGCCAGTCAAAAAGACCATACATCTTGAGATTCCCTTTCTATAAAACACCCAGAATAGGCAAATCCATACAGACAGAAGCAGCTCTGTGGTGTCCGGGCTCGGGGAGTGGGAGGGGGAGCGGGCAGTGATGGCCAGAGGAGGCGGGGCTTCTTCCCGGGCACTGAGCACATACTGGAACTCGTGGGGATGGTTGCTCAACTCTGAACACACTAAAAACACTGAATCGCACATTTTAAACTGGGTGAATTCTATCTCAATAAAGCAGTTATAAAAACAAAAAAATCAAAACCAAAAATACACCAAACAAACCAATAACCCTGCGGAACACAAGTACCTAGCAGGCCCTGAGCACAGCAACCACGCCCCCACCCTCCCTGCTTCCAGCTCTAGCCTGCCCCTGAATGTGCTGGGGCCCAGGAAGCCCCCAGGGGCCCTGGGGCCCCCTGGCTCCTACCCACGTCTTGCTCCGGGGCTCCCAGGTTGGATGTTTCTCATGGTGAAGGCCCAAGGACAGGGAGCCAGAAGTCCTCTGCAGCTGGGGCGGGGGGTGGGAGGCCTGGAAGCCGCGCAGCGGAGTTGGAGGCTCCCACGCCCCAGGGCCAAGCTGACGTGACTAAAGCTAAACAGACCCCATGCCACGGTGGGGTTATGGCCATGCCGTGCAGCACACGGAGCCCCTCGCCAGCGATGGCAGCCGTGGGGAGGGGCGGGGAGCAGGCAGCCCCAAAGGTAATTTGCACACGGAGTTTATAAGGCCCCTCAGCTCTTTTAAACATATGCTTCTCTGATTATAAACAGCTGATGGCTCACAAGATTCAGATTTTCCAGCAAGGCTTCCAAAAAAAGATTACACTCCAAGCAGAGAAAGGTGACCGGGTGCTTTGCCGTGGACGTAAACCCAGCCATGGTCTCCAGCAGCTGTACCGCCCTGGCTGCCAGGCTCTGAGCGTGTCCCATCTGCACAACGTTTGCTGCCATCGGTGTGTCCTGAGAAGGGCTTGGGCCCCTGGCCATGGGCCTGGGGAGGGAGTCGGGTGAAGGAGAGGGAGCCCCCAGCTCTGACCGGGTCCTCTGATTCCTCAGAGTGAGGCTGCCTGCCGGAGGCTTGCATTCAGACCTGGTCTGGGGCTGAAACCCGGCCTGGTGCTGCTTGGCTGCCCTGTGGCTGGCATCAGCGGGCAGACCCTGGAAAGGAAAGGATGCTGCTGAGGACACGTGCAGGCAGGTCTGCTCGGTGCCTGCAAGAAGGAAAGCCAGTGTGGACTGAGGAGGGGATCTCAGAGGCTCCCCAAGTATGTAAAGAAGAATGTCATGTCAAGGGGAGCAGTCAGCAAGCAGGGTGGTGCGGGCCCCTATCCTGGTCATCTGTTGGGGGATCCCGGGGGGAGAAGCATGGCTCCAGGGCCGGTGCCTCGGGGGGTCCGCGGCCCACACCACCCACACCGCCCTCCTGTCCAGTGAGCACTGTGTCCATGGCCAGGCCCCCCGTCTGAGCCGTGTGGTAGCTGTGCCGACAGAGCCATGTCCTGCACGCTGAGGCCATGTGGTGGAGAGGGAAGGACAGACGGACAGAGCCAGGATGCCTGGGGCCCAAAGCTGGGCTTTAGCACCTGCTGCCTGTGGGGTGGCCAGCAAGTCCCTTGACCCCCCATCGCCACCGTGGGCTGTGACAGGATTAAATGAGCTATCACGTCTGGGCCTGCCGGACTGACCCCCTTGAGCTGTTGGTAAACAGACTTTCCTATGAGGAGGGGCCCCAGCCATGCGCACCCACCACTCTCTTGGGTCCAGGCCGCTCTGAAGCCTCACCAGGACTCCCAGTTGGACACCAGGTGGGTGGCCTGGAACACCACCTCGGGGGAGTCCTCAGAGGCAGGGGCTGCCCGGCGAGGCAGGGTCCACATCCGGGCAGGTACGTGCCCAGCCCCCGGGGCTCTAATAGAACCCCGTCCATTCCCCGCTGCTTCTGCCTTCTGTTCCAAAGAGCACTGGTCTCTCCCAAAGACTCAGGAAGAGCAGAAAAATGGGGGGAGGGGCCCTTCGGTGCCCCGTCCCCCCACAAAGGGCCTCCCGCTGCGCCCCGCCCCCCCGGCACGCCTGCTCCCCTTTCTCTGGGGCTGACTGAGGAGATGGCCATCAGCATCCGCGGACACAGAGAGCACAGCAGGGCACAGCTGGCTGCCGAGGCTTCTCCCAGACCTCGGTCCCTTGAGAACCAGCCGTGTGGGACAAGACATTGAGGAGTCTGGGGTCTGTCCTCCAGCCCACAGGCCATGACTGAGGAACGGGAAGCGGCACCCATGGGAAGGATTGCAGGCAGGAGGAGAAGGGGACGACAGAGGATGAGAAGGTTGGACAAGATGGTTGGATGGCATCACTGACTCAGTGGACATGAGTCTGAGCAAGCTCCAGGAGATGGAGGACAGGGAAGCCTGGCGCGCTGCCGTCCACAGGGCTGCAAAGCCTTGGACATGGCTGAGCAACTGAACAAGCACAGGAAGCAAAAGGGCCCATGTGCAGGTCCAAGCCAGGTTCCCAGCAAAGGAGCAGGGAAGAGAGCATGGGGTCCCCGCTGGCCCCAGGCTCATGTCCTGCAAGCTGGGCTGGGCTCAGATACGCTGGGGTGAGAAGGCACCACAGTGACCTGGCCCCTGGATGCCTGGGGGCCCTGGAGGCTGGCGTGTCCTAAAGACCTGGATGTGGATATCCTCCGGGGGAGGAAGAGTCCCCTGCTACAGTGGCTGGGTTATAGTCCAGCTGTCAGCTTCTCCCTGCCGCAAGCACTGTCACAAAGCCACACCCCTGCTGGGATGGACCGCTTTCCGCTGCCCAGAGACCACCCACTGAGTGGAGAGTGCTCATCTCTGTGAGTGGGACCTGCATGGGGTGTGGACCTCATGGGAACTCCAGGCTAATAGCCACTGGCCTGGAGGCAGAATTCCAGTTCTAAGAGAGTAGAGATCTATGGCTCGCCTACCTCATCGGGCAGATATTCTGTCCCGTCACAGCATGCTTTCTCCAGGGGCTCAAATAGCACCTTTCTGAAAGCCGTCAACCACCAGTGAAGCTGGCAGGCAGGCAGGCTGAACCCTCCGTTCTGCCCTGGCAAATGTCAGCTCGAATCTGGCAAGGGTGGCTGTATCTGCTAGCTACTGCCAAGTAACAAGTTACCCTACAAACTCTCAGCTTCACAAATGTTCACAAAGAGAGGAACACCTATAATCGCACACATTTCTGGGGTTCAGGAACCCAGAAGCAGCTGGGTGGTTCTGGCTCAGGGTCTCTCAGGAGGTTGGAATCAGGACGTTGGCCAGGGCTACTGTCCTCTGATGGCCTGACTGGGACTGGAGGATCCGCTTCCAAGATGGTGTGCTCATGGGGCTGTTGGCCGGAGGGCCCCGTTCCCCACTGAGCGGACCCTTCCATGGGGATGCTTGGGTGTCCTTGCAACATGGTGGCTGGCTTTCTTCAGAGTCACTGATCCCAGGGCGGGACAAGCATGGAGGAACGTGTGCTCTGGCCTTGAAAGTCATACTGTATACCTGCCATCACTCTCGAGTTGTCAGCACACCGCTAAGTTAAGTCCAGACCAGAATCAGGGGGAAGGGAGGAGCCCCCAAACCCTCATGGATGGCTCTTAAAACCCCACAGCCACAGTGTCCCAGAGTCAGATGGCCTTTTCTTCCCATTCTCGTCTTTTGGGTCCAAACTCCATCCGCAGTCCCTCACAGTCAATCAGCTTGCACCCCCCCCACCCAGCATCTGAGGGCTGGTGGGTTCACTGCAGCTGCCTGGCCCCTCGGCAGCACACGGCTGGGGACGTAGTGAATTCTCTGCAGTGACCTCTCCTTGCCACAAATATCAGCTGAGGACCCTGCGATGGTTAAAAAACAATCCATAACCACCAGAGATGTGGGGATGGGACTTCTGGTCTGAATGCATGTTTCCCAGAACCTGAGAGAGCCTTGAAAACCCTTTCCGGGGTGGCCTTGGTGCTGTCCACGTCCTCAGAGGCCCTGGGCTCACCCAGCCCAAAGGGCCCGGAGATCAGGGATGAGTGATGGCTGTGGAAACGGCAGGCCTGGGCAGGAAGTGGGGGCAGGCATGCTCTGGGGCGGGATGCGCCGTGGGAAGAAGCTGCCTCTGGAAGGTAGTGATAAGAAAGGCTCTGTAGGCGATGGGTCTGGCAGGGCGCAGCTCACTTTGCTTTCCCACCCCCTACGCCTGGCGTGCAGCCAGGCCCAAGCAGGTGCTCAGGAGACAGCTGCTGAGCTAACCCGCGTCGAAGCGGGGGCCCTGGGGGAGTCGGGGCTGGCTCGGGGAGGCTTGGGCATGCAATGCCCAAACATATACACACACGGCACAGCTGCCCTCCTGATGGGAAGTAGCCCACACCCCACGCTGCCACTCAGCAGGACCGCCTACTCTCGAGACCCCCACCCATCCGGCATCACGTTCTTGCTGACCCCAATTCAGGAAAGGAAATCTGCTCGTGAGGGAAGGCGGGACTGACCTGAGGGCAGCGTGATTGTCTAAAGGCACGTCCCCCACCCCACAATTCCACTCCTGTTTCCTTCTTGGAGAAGGGGTGCTGGGGGGGAGGCCCAAGAACATCCTGGAATCGGGAGGTGCAGGCCCCAGCTGGTCACACTTGCACCCCACCCCGGGCCCAGGTAGCTAACACAGGGAGGGTACCAAGACGGCCATGCCCGTGGAGGGGTATCCCTAGGCCGTGGGGTGTCTCTGCAGCTGGGGGCAGGAGAGGTCTCTTTAGATTGTCCAGCTGACCCTTAACCTTCCCTCCAAATCCACGCTATGGTTTCCTGCAGCTCGGTCTCAGAGTCCTCCCTAAGCTGCCCCCCGTGGGAGCCCTTGGCCTGGCTGTTTCTTTCACCTCCGCGGCCACCACCTGCTGCCCAGGCTCCTGCCTCTCTCACTGGGCGATGCGGAGTCCCTCCACAGCCCTGCTGGGCCCCCTTGCCTCCCTGCCCCCTCCAATTCTCTCTCCATTCAGCAGCCAGAGTGATCTTTCCAGAAGGGAGACCTGAGCTTCACCACCTCTCTCCCCAAGACTTTGCAGGGCTGACCCACAGTGTACTTCATCCCCACCCTGGCCTGCAAGGCCACCCCACCCTCAATGGGGGTGTCGAGCTCCGAAGTCCAGAATACAGGCCAGGGGGATCCAGGGGACAGAGCAGTGGGTGGGGATGGGAGGGTCACAGAGCCCCCACCCAAGACAGCTGTGGGGGTGGGGTATGCCGTGGGCAGGGGACGTGGAGACTGTGGTCTCCACCGTCTTGGCAACTGCGTCTGGTACACAGGGAGACCCCAGGCTGTTCGGCCCTCTCTGCATTCCTGTTCATTTCTGGGAGCAGCGTGGGGTGAGGGGCCTCCCAGGGAAGACGGGGCTGAGCCGGCCACGTGGCCCTGGGCCTCTCTGCTTTGGAGGGAAGCAGCTCTCTGGGAACCTGGCTGAGCTGAAGCTGGTCCCACCCTGAGACTCTCGGGGTGGGGAGTGCTGGAGGCGAACCGTGGCGCAGAGCACCCCTCGGCCGGTCCTGCGCCCCCGGCACTGGGTGAGGGCCCCCCGCCCTCCCTGCCCCGCGCTGAGGAGAGCTGGTGTTTCCTCCGGGACTCGGCGGGGCTCTGGGCCCCGTCCGCACTTCTGTGCTGGCAGAAGCAGGAGAATTAGCTCAGCGACTTCCTCCCTTAATCCCCCGCCCCCATCCTAAATGCCTCAGAATCGAGAGAAAAGCCCAGCGGACGTTCGGAGCCTAATTCTCTTCAGCTGTGAGTGCGTGTGCGTGCGTGCACTCGGGCGCAGGGGCCCGCAAGGAAACCTTCTGAATCTCGAATATCAGTGCCGGAGGGAGCAGCCCTCCCCAGGGACGGAAGAGATAAACCAGATGCCCTCTGTCGCACGGGGAGCCAGAGTCAAGGCCAGGTGCCCAGGCTCTCCGCCCCACGCCCACCCCACAGTCCTGAGCCCAGGACGGTGACCAGGGCCATGTGCCACCCCAGGGCCTCCAGGACCAGGGAGCCCCTGTGGCTGTTCCGGGCTGGGGAGGGACCTCAGTACAACCCGGCAAGGAGCTGGCCACGCCTGCCACCCCCTCGCTGAAGTCCGCCCCTGCGCCTGAGGCCAGCGCCAGGCTCCCCTCCCCCGCCGCCCGCCTGGCAGCCCCCAGTCTGTCCCGGGCTGGCCTGGAGTCTGCCCAGCCTCGCAGGCTTCTTCAGCCAATTCCCACGTGTCTCTTGTCTCCCGACGAGACAACAAACCCCTCTCAGTATCGGCCTGATTTCCTCTCTGTCTCCCCAGAGGGCCGGGGAGGCGGGCCGGGGGCGCAACAGGTGCGCCGGGCTGGCGGCGGCGCTGGCTGATTGACAGCGCCCCGTGTGCGCGGGGAGAGCGGAGCGCGCGGACCCACCCTTCCCCAGCGCCGCGCCAGAAAGGACAGCAGCGGGCTCCGGCCTGGCTGCAACATGGCCCCGGGGAGACGCTCACGCAAGCGCACAAAGATGCGGTGCCCACGGTTTCCCTCTGCCAGCCGGTCCGTGAGGGCACCGTCCGAGGCCTGCGGCTTCAGGGCCGGAGGTGAGAGGGCACACGCGGCGAGCCCCGGCACGGGAACCACGCAGGCGCGGACTGAGCCACTCCTGCCATGCGCCCCACCCGGGCACACAGTTGGCAGCCCATGTTTGTGAGCCACAAGGTCAAGTCAACTCGATTTTAAGGATGTTTGAAAACCAGTTTTCAAAACCTATGGTTCCCAAAGGGGGAAGCAGGGGAGGGATAAATTAGGAGTTTGAGATTAGTAGATAGAACTACTATATTTAAAATATATAAACAAGGACCTATTGTACGACACAGGGAACTCTACTCTGTATCTTGTAATAACCTATAATGGAAAAGAATCCAAAAAAGAGCGCACACACACACACACACACACACACACGTCTGAACCACTCTGCTGGACACCAGAAGCTCACATAACCTTATAAATTAACTTCAGTGAAAAGGCATCAGCTTTCAAGATGAAGGTCTAATCAGCGTGCTTTGTCAGTCTTGGCTGGGAAGAGGTGGGCACCATTTTAAGTGGATTTGTTTTCCATGACTTTTCATCTTTTGCTTAACATCCTTGGATTAAAAGCAAACCCCAAACCAACATCTAAAAGTTGGCAAAAAGCTGGCATTCATGAGTGACGACTAGAGGGGTCAAACCTGGTACTTCCTATGACAGAGCTAGGGAAAGCAACCCAGGGATCACCGGTTCTGACAAAGGAGAAAGTCCAGAGCACTCGGAGAATTTCTTTTCTGTCTTTCCTTCTGGAATGTAAACCCCACACAGGCAGGGATTTTTGCTCTGTTGAAATCTCTGAAATTGCTCTGAAGTCCTGGGGCTCCTGCGCCCCTGATATTTGGGGGTGGAGTGGGTGGGGATGGACCTCAGGGTGTCCAGGGAAGGGGCCCTACCTCCCACAGAGAGCTGTGGGAGGCCCCGGAGGCAGAGGTCTGAACCGGATCCTGCTTGCTCGGAGCAGTCAGAGCCGCTGCCTGGGGGCACGCTGGGCCTGCTTTCCTTGCCTTGGTTTTCTGTGTGTTCCCTCTATTCCTGTCTTGGCAGCTTTGTGAGGCTGGAAGCAACACCTCCATTTTTCAAGTAGGGGTCTCAGCATGGCAGATTGCGGCCCAGGATGCCAGTCCCTCCCTGCCACTCTTGGCCAGCGAAGAGGGTCACCCCTAGGGAGTGTGGAGACAGAGGCAGAGCAGGCAAGGAGGCCAGAGAGTGGGGTGGCACCACTGTGAACCTAGACTCCAAGCCCCTGGAGCCTGCTCCATTGTCCCATGAGACTTTACTCATAAAACACAGGTTTCAAGATGAAGTAATAATTTCAAGATGGTGATAAGAGTATTAAACTCAAAGCATGGGACCCTCTGAGTACAGAGACCCTGGTGTTTGGTATCTGACCTGCCAGCAAGAGTGGACGACCCTCTGAATCAAGTGCTCCAACCTGGCTTTTGGCTGGGATGGAGATCAGGGGGCCAGGGAGATGGCCAATCTGGTCAGTTTCTGAAGGTCCAAGAGCAAGCTGTTAACACCTGAAAAGACGAAACCATTTTCCCTTTCTTCTCTAGCCTGAATCATAAGATAAAACCAGACTCAGTCACTCTTGGAGAGATTCCTGGCTCTTCTCAAAGCAGTTGAGATGAACGGCCTTGTTGCACGCCTTGGGTGAGGGGACAACTGCCCACTCAACTCTGGGTAGAAGGCCAGGGGTAACAACTTCGGAGAACACCCTTAGGGTTCCATGTCCCCAGACTGTTTTTGCAATTGGAATGGGAGGTTCACAATGCCCCCCACTTGGTGGTAACACCTCAGCGGAACAAGAGCTCCATGAAGACAGGGTTTCTCACTGCAGTTTTGGCAGATGCCTGGCACCAGGGAGGAGCTCCGTAGACATGAGGATGGAAGGAAGGATGGAGGGAAGGAAAGAGAGGGTGGGTGGATGGATGAGCCAACAGGTAGGTGGTGGTGGTGGGTGGAAGGATGGTTGGTAGGGGAGGCAAGCAAGAGACAAAGCCAGGACCCCCCTTCAGGTTCTGTAGGACTAGGAAGAGAAGGAGGAGGTCGCATACGGAGTAGTCAGGGTCCAGGAGGAAGGCCAAACACGTGGGCCACCTCAGCCTTGCCAACTCCCACAGGGTAGCCTGGGCAAGTCATGGCGTCTTCCTCATAGGGTCTCCTGAAGACGGAGAAACAAAGCTCCCAAGGGAGGTCCACCCCCAAGGGAAAGGGAGGTGCGCTCCCCGAGCAGCCACACGGGCGTCCGTGCACCCGCGCGGACCCTGGGGAGGGCTGCACAGAGGGCCAGATCCTTGTGGAAAGCCACAGACGTTCCTCAGGGTCACTCTGGGGTGCACAGCTACACACCAGGGGCAAGCTGAGCGCGCCATAGGCGGGGAACAGAATCCGATCGCAAGGGTGGACGCTCCGACCGCTGGGGTGGGGGTGGGGTGGGGGTGGGGTGAGGGTGGGGTGGGGGTGGATCAGCATAGGCGTCTGGGCGGACGGGGCGGGGTGTGGCACGTGGCGCTGGGCTCGCCCGGCCAATGCGGGCCCGGGTGGCATCGGCATCAGCCCTCTCAGCCAATGGCAGAGCACGGCACACCGCTTTCCCCACCGCGGCCAATCCGCGCAGCGGCACGTGGCACGCCCGTCCCCGCAGGCTATCCAATCAGCTGCGGGGGGGCTGCCACATCTACCCCAGTCGGAGGCCACCGCAGCCACTCTGCAGACGGTCGCTGCTCCCGGCACGCGCAGGAGCTCGCGCAGCTCTCTCCTCCCGGCCGCGGTCCGCTCAGTGCCGCGCTCTCTTCGCGGCCGCGCTCTTCACGACCCGGCTCTCCTCAGGCCGCGGTCCTCGGGCCGCGCTCTGCTCAGGCTGCGCTCGTCTCTTCAAGATGCTCCTCTGGCCGCGCACTCCACAGCCGCAGTCACCTCAGTGCCGTGCTCCTCACGCCGCTGTCCCCTCCGCGCGCTTCGCAGGCCGCGCTCTCCTCACCGAGTCGCCGCTCCTCACGGCCGCGCTCTCCTCACCGAGTCGCCGCTCCTCACGGCCGCGCTCACCTCAGCGCCGGGGCCGCGCTCTCCTCACCGAGTCGCCGCTCCTCACGGCCGCGCTCTCCTCAGCGCCGGTGCCGCGCTCTCCTCACCGAGTCGCCGCTGCGGCCGCGCTCACCTTAGTGCCGCCGTCGTCGTGGCCACGGTCTCCTCACGGCCGTCTGGGCTCACAGAGCGCTGGGCGCGGTCCGCCTGGCGGCGCGGGGACTGGCGATCGCCGCCCAGCTGAGGTGAGCTCTGTCTCGCGCGTGGGTGGCAGGCGCCCGGGCCGAGCCGGGCAGGCGCTCGCTGTGCGCCTACGTGGGAGCAAGAACCGCGTCGTGCTTCCGAGTCAGGGACGGAGGACGGAGGCTGGGAGGAGTCCAGGGCTGGACCTGTGTCTGGAGACCGCCTCGCCGTTCTGCTTCGGGGGCCCAGGTCCGAGTCCCGGTCTCGGTGTGGGTCGGGGCTCCGAGTCCGAGATCGGGTCGGGGTCTGTCCGCGCGTTGAGATCGGAATTCTGAGTCACGTAGCTGAGTCCGCCTCGCGGCTCTGCGTGTGGGGCCCGAGTCAGGGGTCGGAGTCCGCGGCTGGAGCCCGCCTCACGGTCTACGTCGGGGATCTGAGGGGCCGAGGGCCTGGGAGAGAACCGGGTGGAGTCCAGAGTCCGAGGCTGGGGCGGGGGTCAGGGTGAGTGTGTGGCGTCCGCCCTGTGGTTCTGAGTCCAGGGTCGGGGCTGATGATGGGCACCCTGGAGGCCGAGTCGGGATCCGATTTCCCTGGAAGCGCTCCAGGGCGGGCGTCCCAGTTGGGGATTCGAGCCCGAGGCAGGATCTGTGTCCGGGTTGGGATTTGGGGTTGCGAGTCGGAGATCGGAGTTGCGGTTAGAAGTCCGGGCTGGGAATCTGAGCCAAGAGTTGAGGTCCAGGTTTCTAGTTGCAGTGGAAATTCTGAGTCAAAGGTCGGTCCCGATCTTGCGGTCAGGATCTCGGGTCCAGGTTGGGTTGGGGTGAGGTGGGAGGAGGGAATAGAAATTGTGGCCACAGAAGTTGAGGCGATGGAGGTTGATGACTCGGGTCAGGGGTTTCAGTGTGGGCAGTAGCTGGGACAGTCTCACTGCCACCCCCCACTGCTCCGCTGGTGCCTTTTCTGTAAAACAGAGGTTAAGTGCCTTCCCATAGGACTGTTCCGGGGATGAGAGAATCATTCATCCACACTAAATACTTTTGACCTAGATTGAGTACTAGCAAGAATGTTGCTAGTAATAGTAAAAACTACATTTGAGGTGTGTTTCCCAGTCCCTTTCCTGGTTAACTCACGCCTGTCTGGGCAGAAATCTCCCAGAAGGGACATTTCTGGTCCATTCCCCACTGCCTAACCAGGAGCCTGATACACAACCTTGCTCAGGCAATACTCCTTGAAGGAAAGCAGGCAGGCAGGATTAACCAGATTTCTATGGTGTCTCAAATGATCCATTTCTGCACCTGTTTTCCAGATACTCACTAGGAGAAAAATTTAAGGATTGAGTTGCTTGATTACAGTTCTATTTTAATGTGTTTCCAAACATGTTGAAGGGAAAAGTGGGCCTGTTTCAGGATTTATGCTCCAGCTAGAGGGATCTTTTTAAACTGTGAATCAGAGCATGTCCAAATTCAAATAAGGAAAGCACAAGAAAATTATGAACTATTTCCCTTATGAACATAGATGCAGAACTCCCATGTACAGCATTAACTAGCTGAATCCAACAGTATATTAAACAATTCTTAAACAAGTGGGATTTCTCCTAGGAATGCAAAGATGATCTAGTATCAGAAATTCTATCCATGTAATTCACCACATTAAGAAACTAAAGGAGAGAAACCATATGGTTCCCAATAGAGGGAGGAAAAACTATATAAAGCTTAATGCCTTTTGTGATTTGGCGGAGGGCACCACTTAACTAGCTAAGACTAGAAGGGAACTTCCCTAAACTGATACAAGTCATATACAGAAACTTTACTTTTCAACAAACTCAACAAAGAAAACAAAAGTGTGTAGTTCCTTTAAAATAAGGAGTATGCTTAGGATGCCATCCTGGCCATCCCCCGATACAGGAAAAGGAAGAGAAATGTAAGGAGAGAGCTAAAGAGAAAGACAAAACTGCTGATCGAAGATAGATTGTTTGTGTCAGTGTTCTTAAACATTTTTGTTTTAGGACCCTTTGTACTTTTAAAAATTACTGAAGTCCCTAAAGAGCTTTTGTTAATATGGGTTGCATCTGCTGATAGTTACCTTCTTAGAATTTAAAACTGAGAAATGCTTAAAACATAGGATAGTACAAGCACATATTCCAGTGGGGTCCTGCTGCCTCTGGAAAACTCTTTAACTTTGTGAGAGTAGAAACAGAAGAGGCAAATGTTGTCTGAGTAGTATCATGAAAATAGTTTGGGCCCTGAGAAAGCGTTTCAAGGGGCTCTCTGGGGGTCCTTGGACCACACTCTGAAAACTACTGAGCTATATGGGAAAAAATTCAACTTTAGGCTCTAAAAGAGACTTCAGCAAAGTTTTTGGATATAAGATCAATGCACCCCCTGCCCAAAGCATTTTTCTTATGCCTGTAGTGAATAATTTAAAAGCATGTTAGAAGCTAAGTATAGTATAGCAACAAAGTTTATATTAGGTCTTTGGAATTAACAAAAAAGGCTTTTATGAAGAAAAATTTAAAATTTAATTGAAGGATAAAATTTTATTGAAGATCTTTGATACGGAGAGACATTCTGTTCTCTTGGATGGGGCAGCTTAGCACTAGAGAGATGTCAGGTTTTTCCAAATCTGTAAACTCAATACAACTCTGGTTAAATTTCCAGTTGGAGCTTTTGAGGAACTTGACAAACATATTCTAAAGTGTATGTGAAAGAAAAAGATCTACAAACACCAAGTGAACTTTGGAAAAGGAGAACAGAGAAGGCCTTGTACCAGCAGATCCTGGGGCATATTCCAAGCCTCAGTAATTGGAATGGTGGGAGACAGAGGCCCAGAAGAAACTTCAAAGGCAGCCCTGCATCTAGAGGAAGGTGGCATGAAATAGAGGTGGCACCACAGACTATTGAGAAGATGGTATTGGGAAAGTTAGCCCTAAATGGAGAAATATAAGTGTGGAGTCCTATGTGATCCCCTGGAAAAACAGGCTCCACAGGCACGTAAAGATTTACAAATAAAAAGTACTTGACATTTGTGTAGTAGGAGGAAACTATGAAGAATTTCATGGCCCAGGGTGGCCTTGGGGTCTTATTCAGGACCCAGAAAGCACAAACCTCAAGACTAAAATTTATGAACTTGAATACATGCTAATTACTTGTTAAATAAGTCCGTCATGGCAAAGATCAAAACTATTTTCATAATAGTGTCTTCCCTTTTTTCACTCTTACTTGTGTTACTCTGCTCAGGTTATAGATGACATATTGCAAGATATTTGAGACAAAAAATATAACTGATAAGGAAACAATGGCTAAAATACACCCAAAGTCTTACAAATCAATAGGAAAAAGATAAAAAGCCCCAAAGAAAAGTGGGCAAAATATATTAGTTGACAGTTTGCAGGAGGGTTAACAACTATGTGAAAAGATGCTCAAGCTTATCAATAGTCAGATAAATGCAAACAAAAGCAATAGATATTCATTTGAGAAGAATTAGAAAGTAGGATAATGCCAAGTGTTGGCAGAAATGCAGGAAACAAGCCTCCTGTGTGTTGCAGGTGGGAAGAGACAGGCACAGGCATTCACTTCTTCCTCAAATAAAATATTCAGTACCTGCAACCTAGCAGTTTCCCTCCTGGGTAAACAGTGAGAGCAGTTCTCACCAGAACAAGGGGCTGTGTGTGTGCATGCTCAATACAGCCCGGCCTGTAGGGGTGGGGAGTTGGAACCTGGTGCTGTGGTTAGTAGGAAGGACTAGATGTACATCTCACAAAATGGAGACGTGCACACATGTCACTGAGTGACACAAATGCCAAACAGAACAAGGGCCTCAGTATACAGTTCTGTTTTTAAATTAAAATTACACATCATCCAGACATGTGAGAAGATACTACATGCATTACCAGGGCACGTGCACACGATGATAAATAAATTACACTGGAGCAGCTGTTTACAGTGGAAGGAGAGGAGGACAGAGAACGGCTTTAAATGGAAAATCAAAAAGAACACAGGGATGCCTCCTACAGACCCTTATGGGGTGACAGTGTTTCATGAGCTTAGGGCTGTGAATAATCCCATGTCCTATGCGGTAGAGTCCCCAAAGCCAAGAACAAACGAATGAATGTGTATCCTATACCTCCTCTACCAGGCATCCTCAGTAGCTTCTATTTTCAGGAAATTAAATTCAAATTCTATCAGGCTTTACAAGATCTGCCCTGCCCACTGTCTTTCTCCCTCTCTGAGCTCCCATCACATCAGCCTTCTGCCTATTTCTCCAACCAGACCAGCCAAGTGCCTCAGGGCCTTTGTACCAGCTGCTTCTGCCTGGCTCGTCCTTCCCTGTGATCTTGCCATGACAGTTTCTTCTCCTCCTTCAGGTATCACCTGAAATGCTGCTTGTCAGGGACCTTTGCCATTTCAGTTGGCCCCTTCAGTCACTTGTTAGGTGACCACTACATTTCAAGCTTCTATAGGCACAGACTACGCCACAGTATTTCTCCTTAGGCATCTACTTATTTGTTGCCTGCTGGTCTCCTCCACCGGAAGGGAGGCCCCATGAGAGCGTGTCTGTCTTTTCTACAGGGTCTGCACACGGCGGGGTACGTCATGCGTTTCTGTTGAATGGTTTCATTGATTTGCTGAATGAAGGAAGAGGCCAGGCCAGGAAAGTGTGCATCCATTTTCAGAACGCAGTGAGAAAGTACACAGCATGTCAGACTCTTAGCCCCACAGACCAGGGGTTTCTTAACTGCCATGCTGGTGACATTTGGGGCTAAACCATTCTTTCTTGTAGGGGGGCTGACCTTTGTCCTTTGGCTATCATAGGAAGTTTAGCAGCTTGCCTGGCCTCTACATCCAGTAGATACCAGTAGCACCTCCTTGTAATTGTCAAAAATGTCTCCAGACATTGCCATATATCCCCTGGGGGGCACCCTAGGTGAGCACTGCTGTGTGAGACTAGCTCTGGGGGCTGGGCTGATCTCTGCTCGTGCCATACCCATCATACACAGTTCACCCTCTCTTGAGACCCTGACCCAGGCTTGGCCAACTCGAGAATGCCCTTCCCTGGCTAACCATGTAACTCTAGGTTGGTAGGTGCCTCCATCTCAAGGCTGTGGGCTGTCACCTGGGGCTTTGGTTGGAACTGTCTTTAAGCTGCAGTCCCTAAGCTGCTTCCAGCATAGGCATCTATGACTTGTCTAAATTGGAGGTGACCTGGGTAGAGGCTGAATGGCCCTCTCACCTTTTCCAGTTAGCACAGGCTGATGAGTGATTGGCGCTTGATAGACAAGCAGACCCAGAAGATTTGCAGTAAGCTCTGTGAGGAGGAGACATCTGAGGGGGCTTCAGAGGAGGCCTGGGGCGGGGCAAGGGGGAGGGACTGGCCCCCAGCACTGTCCTTCCTTCCCGAGCCATTGCCGTGTTCCTCCCTGCTGGTTGGCCCTAGCAGAACTGGGTCACTGATGGGCGCCTGGATGAACCAAAGTTCTGATCAGATCAGAACCCCAGAACTGGAGTTTGTACCTGCTCCCCAGCCACTCAATCTGGGGAACTAAAGCCTTATCCTGGGAGCGTTTCCTTGGGCTGGGCGAGGCCCTTGTTTGCAATTTAAATGTGGCCTCCTTTATGGAAGAATCTTTGCTGCTTCGAAAAGCTTTGGGCTAGGACTCACCCTCCCCAGCAGCCAGGCTTTAGCCTGGAGAAGAAACTGATCTAATAGCCTTTTCTCCTGCTAATTGTAGCAATTAGTGTTATAGAATGAGGACTCCCTGGGGGGCAGTGCCCAGCACACAAGCCTATCCCTAGCTCAGGCCCATGCCCAACTCCTCAGGCCGCTGCCCAGACAGAGGGGGCCCCTGCCAAGGCTCTGGCTGGGCTTCAGGGTGGAGATGGGGGTGGGAGAGAGGGCCAGGGCCATTGGGTGCCCAGGACAGCTGTGGCAAGTGTGCACCAGAGCAGTTCAGTCCAGAGGCCACATGGGTAACCCTGGGCTGTGATTAGGGCCCGATGGGAGCAGAGAGCCAGATTGTGTCTGCCTGAGTGTGAGTGTGTCCAGGAGGGCAGAGGTGAGGAATATCTGATGATGTGACAGGAAGTAGTCTTGGGGCAAATTACTTTTATAGAGTGGGGAGCCATTGCGCAGTGTGGCCCACTTGCTTCCTCCAACAAGGGATCCCCTCTTCCTTCATTCTGCTTGCTTACGGAGCCTGTTTCTGCTGTGCTGTTCTGGGACGTTGTAGCAGGCCCCTGCAGAGCCCGCCTGCACTCCAGGCCGTATACAGCTAGTGTTTTGCCACCTACACAGCACTTGCCCAGGCAGTGATTCTGTCTGAGAGTCAGGGCAGCCATCATTGCCATTTTACAGATTGAGTCATTGAACAGATCTTTGTTGAAAACTCACCAGGCAGTCAGAATTTGATAGGAACAGGAACTAAGCAGCCCCGTGCTCATGGGGCTTGTGATCCAGTGGGCAGAGCTGCCCACTGTGTACATTTGTGTTTTACAGCATCTCAAGGGGAGTGCTCTGAGGGTGGGAACACTGAGGGGTTTCATGACAGGAGCCACCTGGAACAGGATCTGTACCAGGAATTAGTCTGGGGTTCTAGAAGTTCCCTTGGGGAAATGGGGGCGGAGCAGCTGGACAAGAGCTGAAGGCAAAGGGCCCCCTGGTGGAGGGAGCCCATGAGCCAAAAGGTCCGAAAGAGTCCAGACATGGGAAACAAGCGAAGAGGAGGGAGCTGTAGGTGGAGGCTGAGCCAGCCAGGCCACCCTGCTGCTGACTTTGGCCTTGTTCTAAGAGTGCGGAGAGCCACTGAAAGGTTCCACATAGAGAGTGGCCCAGTGGGATTCGCATTCTGAAATGATCCCCCTCCTCTGAGTGGAGAAGGTACTGGAAGGGGACAGAGGCCCTGCAATGCTAGAGACTGTGGCCTGCTTGGGCAGGGGTGAAGGGAGCAGAAAGAAGCAGAACTCTTCCAAAGATCTCAGGGTGAAAACACTCTGGCATGGTGTTGGGCTGACTTGGGCAGCTAGGAAGGGGAAGAGCTGGGACTGATTCTGGGGTTTCTGGCTTTCATGGCAAGGGTGGGTGGTAGGGATCTTTGTGGGAGCAAACAGTGCCTTGGTGCTGTGAAGTGTGGAATGACAGAGACTTCGGAAGGACACTGTGGGGGGCTGGTGACTGGAATGTGGGTCGGAAGCGCGGAGGGCCAGACTGAAGACACGGAATCAGGGACCCACAGACAGTGCTGGAAGCTGCAGGTGCTGCTCAAGGCAGTGTTTTGGAGAGCAAAGGGTAGCCAGTCCTGAGGAGCTCAGGTGTTAACCACTAGGCCAGGAGGGACAGCCTACAAAGAAGACTGAGGATAGAGCCAGAGTGGTGCAGGAAAGCCGAGAGACCAGGAAGAGGGGAAGGTCACCTACCCAGGGACTGTGTCCCCTGCAGAGCCCAGGCTGAAATCAGAGTTCCTGGTCCTCTGACCCTTGGCAGTGGATGGCCACTGGCCTAAAAATGGCCCTGCTGGGATGTGCCTCCAGCCAGTGTGCCTCTTCGCTGGCCACCTTTCCCCACAACAGACAAGGAGAGACCCCCTTCCCCAAAGGCCTTCTTCCTGTCTCATTTCACTCCTGGAATTGTGGCAATAAAGAGCCTTTCCCTGCAGCACGTGCGGGAAGAAGCTGGGTTGACTCCCGCAGGGAGGCCTCGTCCTTGCTGAGCTATTTCATAACCTCAGAAGGGTGGAAAATCCCCCCAATCTTAACGCAAAGCCAGCAAGCTGAAAAATGGCCTTGAATAGGCTGAGATGAGAAAACAAAGAGGCTGTCAACATCAGAGTCTTGGAGGGGGCAGGGGGCTTCAGCAGACCCCACGCAGACAGCAGTTTCTTGGCTTTAATGCTCAGCCTCAGAGACCCAGCTAGGGACAGGCCTTCGGTAGGGGGGAGGTGGGGGTGGCCATGGCCCTTCAGCTCAGCCTTCCTGATTAACAGTTCAAACAGCCTTCAAAGGCTTAAAAGGGGTTAACTGCAGGGCCTCCAACTCCTCCGCTTGCTAATTTTTAAACGCAGCTGAGCCAAGTTCTGAGTGCCCCTCCCGAAAGGCCCTTAGAGGGACTCTGCGCAGCCCCCGCCCCCTGGTGTCGCCAGGAATCTGTGTACATCTAGAACAAAGGCTCCCGTTCCCTCCCTCGTCCAGCTTGTTCTGATGCCTAAGACCAGACTTCACCCCAAAGCCTCTGCCCTGCATCCAAGCCTGGACCTGAACACATGGTCATGACCCCCAAATGAACCTTTGAGACTGACTTAAAGGGGCTGAGACCTGTACCCAGGTGAAACCTGGATGTTAGCAGTGACTTGGACCCCTGTGTTCCCAGAGGCCAGTTCCCAGCAGTGGGAAAGCAGCAGCCTGGGATTCAGGGACATAGGGAGAGTGCTCTCGCAGCCTGTGGTCCACAGTCTCCCCTGACACTCCTGCCAGGCTGAACCCACCTGCAGACTATAGCAATAGGATGGAAACTGCTCAGAAATTCTCACGGATGCTCCTCACACCCATCTACCCTCACACACACTAACTCACGCACTAAAACACATGCCTGCCTAGCCTTTGGGGAAGGGGGTCTCTCCTTGTCTGTTGTGGGGAAAGGTGGCCAGAGAAGAGGCACACTACTCCTTGACAAGGCCTGGGGTTCTGTCCCGTGTTCATGTTGCTTCTTGCCCAGCCCCTGGCCCCTGTGGCACCTTCTTCATGATGGAAGCCAAGACCCTGCCAGGCCCAGGGGCTGTTCCCAAGGTCCTAGGACCTGGCCTCTGCTCCCACATTGCCTCATTCATAGCCTTCTAGTACTGGCACATGCCAGCCAAAGAACAGTCATGCCTGCAGCAACAGCCCTCTGTAACTGTGAAGTGCCTTAACTTCATTGTCGACTGCATTTAATCCTCAGAACAGCCGCACAGGGGGGGAGGTCCGTGCGATGCAGTGAAAACCATCTCGGCCACACGGAGTGATTTGCTTGAGACCACTGGGCGCTGACACAGCAGCATTTCTGAGGAGACCAGCCTTCCCCAAGCTCTCCTGGCTGGGGAGGGCATAGGCCTTTGCCAGGCTCCGTGTCCTGACCTTGGGGGAGAGAGGGGCACTTTCAAACCTTCAGCTTGCTGGAGAACCAGGCTGAGAGAGGGGAGGGGAGAGGCAGGGCCAGCCCTTAGACTCACGGGCTTCCTCAGCCTGTACTCAGGAAAAGACCTCCCAGGCAATCGAGTCTCGAGGCCCGCCGAGGCCTGCCACTGCCATCACTGTTGGGGAGGTGGCCTTGGAGCCCAAGAGGCCTTCCCTGCACATGTGTGGGTGTGAGCCCAGAGAGATGCCCAGGGCCACAGTTAGGCACCTAGGAGGGCCAAGTGGCACCCTGTTGAGGCATTGCTTCCCTTCCTGCGTGGGCCACTTGGAGCCAAATGACAACTCTCAACTAGCTTCCCCATGGGACTCTGCCCACCCCATTGTACAGGGATGCCACCTCCTGCAGCTGCTTCCCTGACCCTGGCTGCCTTGGCCAGCTGCTCATGCCACTGCCCCTCCTGCCCCTGCTGCCAGGGCTGCAGGCCACTTGCTGGCTTCTTGTGCTCCTGAAATGTCTGGATATCTGAGAATCCAGAAGGTACCCATGCTGACCAATTTCTGAGACATTTATTGGTTCATCATTCGTTCTGTCCCTCTTGTGCAGGCCCACTGCTGGGACATGGGGGCCATCAGATGGGGGTGCCCTTCTGTGCGCTCCTGGGCTGGCAGACAGTACAAAGGAGCAGATCACGATCTCCGAGGTGGAGCCTTGCTGGCACCACACTGGTTATGGTCAAGGTGGGTGGTCAGGGAGGGTGGTTCTCCAGCACCTTCTACCCCTTGGGCTCTCTCTGAGGACACCAGTGCCTGGGCGAGGGAGGCCTGAGCAGAGGGCAGGGGTGTCTGGGGCCCTGTGTCCTAGGCTGCCCCTCCCCTGCTCTCCCCATTTCCCAAGGCAAGTCTTCCTCTAAGACCTACCTAAGGCCCCTTCTTCCCAAGGCTGCCAGAAAGGTCCCTTGCTGTAGGAGGGGATCTCAAGAGTGGCACTAAGTCCCAGGGTCGGGTGGGAGATTATCTCTGCAGGGGCTGATAGGAATGTCCCCTAAGGGCTGACTTCAAAGCCACTCTGCCTACCCCTGTGCATCAAAGTCAACAAGCTGAGTTGTTTGAACATTAAAAGGGGTGGGGAGAGTCACCTCCCCAGCCACCTGCGTCTCCACAGCATTGCCCTCAGGATCTCAAAGGCCTTTCTGCACAGGCTGGTGGGGGCCAGATCCCCGGACTCCCAGGCAGATGAACCACTATAGCAGGGAGGGCGAACTGCCCCTCAAACTTCTGAAGGTCCCCATGACTCCAGGGTTCCCATCCAGGCCCCGCCCCTGCCATTTTCTCAGGTTCTTCTAGAGAGTTGACCTGCTCCCCAACCTACTGGTGGAAGGAGCAGAGAGCAGGGCCCCCACCCCTCCCCAGCTTGCCTCAAGACCTTGCTGCATGAACTTCGGCCTACCCGCTCCCCCGGGGCACCTCTCCAGGGTGGCTGGGCCCGGTGGACTCTTGGGGACCTTAGAATGTGTAGGTGTGACCTGCCAGGACAGCACAGCATTGCCATGTATGGCAGCTCCAGGCCACTCAGTTTGGATGCCAGTTCTAGTACAGATGAGGTACGTGTCATTGAGCAGGTCACCTAATCTCTGTTTGCCTCATTTTCCTTATCTGTGAACCAGAATTAAATCTAGCAGGTACCTTCTGGGGTTACTGGGCTGGTTAAAAGGCTGCCTCCTTCCCAGTGTTCAGGGGAGCACCTGCCTTGTCAGCAGAGAGCACGCAGAATGGTGGCACTAGGGCCAGCAGGCCTGCCTTTGTGAGCTCTGCCCTCCACCCAGAGCTGGCCATTTGGCGAGGGTACACACAGAGACTGGGGCCTGATGCTGCGTGGAGGCCTGGCAAATGGCAGCAACTACTGAAGTCTTTTGGGACATTCCCCAGACGTGAGAGGAAGGCCCCGAGGAGGCCATTCAAGTGATGGTGCCTGGATTGTCCAGAGGCCTCAGTTCCCCTATCTAGACAGAGACTCATCACAGCGTGTCACTCCCCGATTAGACAGCCCAGGAGGGTGAGTGGGTGTACTTTTGGTGGTCTCAGGGCAGCCCCTTCCTTCCCTCTTTCCCAGGAACTCTCTGCCCAGGCTGGGGTTTTTCCACCTGGCCTCCTTCCCCACCCCCTAGGTCCCCCGCCTGACCCCAGAATCCCCAGGCCTCAGAAGCATGGCTGCTCGTTGCAGCCCAGTGAGCATGTGTGCTCAAGCCCAGAGGGGCGCTGACCCCTCCCTCACATGGGGACATCAAAGGGAAGCAGGAAGCAGCGAGCCGGCTGACCCCTGGCGGGTGGGGAAAGTGCAGGGTCACAGCTCAGCCAGGGCCCAACGGCTGGGGATTTTCCATCCCACCGGAATTTCCGCAGGACACCCCGACTACAGCCCGAGAGACTCCTTGGGAACCAGGGTCTGGACTGGAAGCCCCTGTCCTCAGTCTCTCTGTGACTTGCTGGCTGCTGGCCCAGACACGTCAGAACTCTGTACCCTGGGCTCTGGGACCTGGCTGGGGAGGGAAGGCCACAGACTGAGCAGAGGGCCTGAGATTAAGGGAGAAGGGAACCTGCCTCTCCCTGGCTCATCATCCCTCCTTGATTGGGGTCAGGGGGTCAAGGCCGCTGAGCAGGCTGGGTCAGAGGGAGGACCGTGCAAACACTCCTGAGTCCCAGGTTTCCAGGAGGCCCTCTGGAATACTCTGCAGCAGCCCCAGTGCAGGCAGGGGCGCTGTGTGGACCACTAGGCTCACAGGTGTGTATCTGCTGACCAAAGCCTTCTGCATAGTGTAGTGCTGAGGGCAGCCATGGGCAGGCCGGGCTCTCCCAGCCTCAGCCCAAGGCCATGAGGCCTAGGAATCCGGTACCCTCGCCAGTCACTGTACTTAGTGGACAGTCTCTCCACTGCAGTTTGTGGGCTATGATCCACTTGATACACCCTGATAAGGGCATCTGTGACACTCTTTGGCACTCTGTCCCCAGTTGAGACTACCATGTCTTTACCCCAAGCTATTGCTCCTGCCTCAGCAAGCCAGCCCTGGCCCTGTCCTTGCCTTCAACAGGTGGATGAACCAGGCATGCCGCGGGTCACGAGGACCCTCATGGACCTGGGTTGGCCTCTAGGCTGGTGACTGGACTGATACAGGCCAGGGCCCTCTGGCCGGAGGAACTGCCCTGAGTCCTTAGTTTGTCATGTGGGAGTGGGCAGAGAGGAGTGCTTGCACCAGAGGAGCTGTGGTTCTGTGGTTGGAGGCCAGCAGTCCCAGGCTGAAGATGGGGCTGAGTAGGACACCCCAGTCTTGAACAAGGGTTTGCCGTCTGAGTGGGGACCCACATTTAGTTCAGCAGCCACACTCTATACAGCCCAGAGCTCGGCCTAGGAGCAGGCGTGCCTGTGTGCAAAGTGCTGGCAGCCGGGCTCAGGATCCAGTTACAGCAGCTGTCTCATAGGAACGTGCTGCCCAGGGCTGGGAGCCGCTGTTCCGGGGCTGCGAGGAGACTCGGTGCTGGGCCAGGTGGGGTGTCCGTTGCTGGGAATTGTTTCAAAATAATCACAGAAACTTGGCAGGCAGGGACTCTGCATGTGAGGGGCCCGGTCTCAGTATGGGGCCCATGTACTGCTGATGAGTGTGCTGTGGTCTGGGGCCTGGCTTCCCAGCCCAGTGACATTATCAGGTGAGGCATGTCTGCTCCCTGCATCACAGGGCCTTAGAGTCAGACGGCGAGACTGGAGCTGGCTATCGGCGGGCAGGATGGGCAGGCACAGCTGTGTTCTCAGGAAAGCACAGAAAACCCCAAAAGAGAGGGAGCGAGACAGGGCAAAGGATGATTTACCATTGACTCAGGCTTGCTAGAGGTGGGCCCAGCACAATTCTCTACTCTCCCATCCCCTGGGTGGGTGAGAGTCAGAGGGGGCTAGGGCAAACCCCGTCATGATTCTCACTAGAGTGAGGCACAGAGTGTGCAGGCTGATGGCGAGTGGGCCAGGACTGGGGCAGGCTTGTCCATAAAGAGAACATTTGGCTTAGCCCAAGTGATGGTATGCTCACTCACCTAGAGCCAGACATCCTGCAGTGTGAAGTCAAGTGGGCCTTAGGAAGCATCACTATGAACAGAGCTAGTGGAGGTGATGGAATTCCAGCTAAGCTAGTTAAAATCCTAAAAGATGATACTGTTAAAGTACTGCACTCAATATGCCAGCAAATTTGGAAAACTCAGCAATGGCCTCAGGACTGGCAAAGATCAGTTTTCATTCCAATCCCAAAGAAGGACATTGCCAAAGAATGTTCAAACTACTGCACAATTGCACTCATTTTGCAAACTAGCAAGGTAATGCTCAAAATCCTTCAAGCGTAGGTGAACCAAGAACTTCCAGATGTACAAGCTGGATTTAGAAAAGGCAGAGGAACCAGAGATCAAATTGCCAACATCCTCTGGATCATAGAAAAAGCAGAACTCCAGAAAAAACACCTACTACTTCTAAAATTGACTGCATGAAAGCCTTTGACTATGTGGATCACAACAAACTGGAAAATTCTTAACAAGATGGGAATACCAAACCACCTTACTTGCCTCCTGAGAAACCTGTATGCAGGTCAAGAAGCAACACTTGGAACTGGACATGGAACAATGGAATGGTTCAAAATTGGGAAAGGAGTACAACAAGGGTGTATATTGTCACCCTGCTTATTCAACTTATATGCAGAGTACATCATGAGAAATACTGGGCTGGATGAAGCTCAAGCTGGAGTCAAGATTGCCAGGAGAAATATCAGTAACCTCAGATATGCAGATGACACCACCTTAGTGGCAGAAAGTGAAGAGGAACTAAAGAGCCTCTTGATGAACATGAAAGAGGAGAGTAAAAAAGCTGACTTAAAACTCAACATTCAAAAAACTAAGATCATGGCACCCAGTCCCATCACTTCATGGCAAATAGATGAGAAACAATGGAAACAGTGACAGACTTTATTTTCTTGGGCTCCAAAATTACTATGGATGGTGACTGCAGCCCTGAAATTAAAAGATGCTTGCTCCTTGGAAGTAAAGCTATAACAGACCTAGACAGCATATTAAAAAGCAGAGATACCACTTTGCTGACAAAAGTTCCATATAGTCAAAGCTATGGTTTTTCCAGTAGGCATGTACGGATGTGAGAGTTGGATCATAAAGAAGGCTGAGTGCCAAACAGTTGATGCTTTCGAACTGTGGCGCTGGAGAAGACTCTTGAGAGTCCCTTGGACAGCATGGAGATCAAACTAGTCAATCCTAGTGGAAATCAACCCTGAATATTCATTAGAAGGACTGATGTTGAAGCCGAAGCTCTAGTACTTTGGCCACTGGATGCAAAGAGCCAACTCACTGGAAAAGACCCTGATTCTGGGAAGGATTGAGGGCAGGAGGAGAAGGGTATGACAGAGGATGAGATGGTTGAATGGCATCATCAACTCAATGGACATGAGTTTGAGTAAACTCTGAGAGATAGTGAAGGTCAGGGAAGCCTGGCGTGCTGCAGTCCATGGAGTCACAAAGAGTTGGACACAACTAAGCGACTGGACAACATCAAAGCAATGGCCCAATGCCCGGTGGGTCGGGAGATGACTAGAAGTATCCTGGCCCACCCTGCCTGGGAGTCCTGTTCCAAAGGAAGGCCAGCTGACCCTGCAAGCACCATTGTGCAGAGAGCATCATAGCACCAGCGGGCAGGGACCTGCCTCCATAAGCCCCAGACCGCAAAGCCTGTGTGAGGCCTTTGGAATTGTAGTGCCTAGGTAGAGTGTGGGGGCCTGTGGCCTCTACTGCCTGTGTGGGCTCATCTCCCACCTCATTCCAGGTTGGTGTCCCAGAATGACACCAACCCACCTTGCAGCTGCCAGGCTCAATATCTGTATGGCCCCCGCCACTGCACAGTGGGGCCAGGGTCCCGTGCCTCGGTGTGAGCAGCCCTCTGCTGTAAGGCATGCTGTGCCTTGGGTGTGATGTGTCAGGACATGCGTGCTGTGGGGTTTGAGAACTGAAGGCATGCTCTGGTGAGAGCTGTGATGGCTGCCACATGTAGGGGGACATTCTGTCCAGATGGGGCCCTTCTCCAAGGCAACCCCTTCCCTGTCTGCTCAGGCCTGACCATTAGACCCTCTGTATCCGCTGGACTCCATACCCCTACCTCCAGTTTTCTATACTTCTCACAGTTCCCACAGGTTGTCCCAGGAGGCATATAGGTCAAGTCCAGGAAGTATGAGTGAGGCAGGGCTGGAAATTGTAAATGCAGAGCAGCAGAACTCAGAGACGGAAGCCATTTCACTTCTTAGTCACCTGCTCCACATGCAGGACACCAGCACGCGTCCAGTGAGCTTGGTGTGTAGGGAACACAGTGCTGCTTTCTGATACAGACAGATTCTGCAGAGCTTCACCTGTATCTTGGACCACTCTCTGAAGGCTGGTCCAGGGCTTGCCCTGTGGGGAAGACTCCTAGCCCTGCCTGTGGCTGGAGAAGTCTGCGTGGGAGGATGGGAAGGTTGCCTCACTTTCTAGTAAGCAGGCTGAGCTGAGGGGCTCCTCCCAGGTCCCTCCACCAAAACAAGCTCTCAGCTGGCCACCAGCTTCCAGCCAGGCCAGTGAGCCTGCTCTTCTCCTAGGAAAGCTTGACCTGAACTCTGGTGTAATAGACAAGGGACATTCTTCTCTGCCAAGAAGTCACTTCAGAGGCACCGAGAAGGCAGATCTGTTGCTTTTCCAACCCCTGACTGTGGCAAAGGAGGGAGAGAAGGGAGGTCACCTAGAAAGTTCTGGAACACAGTCTGTTTACCACATGAGTATGTTTTCCATTGAAAGAGAATGCTGCTGGGTCACTGAGGAATCAGTGGGGACTGAGCCCACATGACCTCCTGGGTCTTATGTGGTGCCGGCAGCAGGCCTTGGGCCTTCAAACACACACCTCGGCCACCGAGGAGATGCCACAGGGATACTGATGTGGCAGGTCCCTCCAGCCACATCGGCTTCCCTTTTGTTAAGTTACTTAATCCAATCACGGAAGGTACCAGGCACAGTCATTAACAGACAGCTGCCTGTCTGCTTCAGAGCCCTACTAAAGCTCCCACAGACACTTCCCTTCCTAAGCTCTGTGGGGTGCCCCGTTCTCAGGAGAAAAGTCCTCTTGAGAGCCAGTGTGAAAGGGTTCCCAAGTTGCTGTACCAGTTAATGAGTTATTTGCTCTAAACAATATCTTGATAAAGGGGAAGGATGAAGTTAGCTGCTGTTGACTAAGGAGAGACAGCGTTGCCAGGGAAATGCTTCTAAATGGAAAGAAACAAAAGACCGTCATTAGGTTTTGTGCGACTGGGGAAAGCATCGTGGAGAGCGTACCTCTGACCATCTTTTGTGCATATGATTCGGAAGAGAGAGGCAGCAGTGAGTGTGGGGCCCAGGAGAGGAATCTTAACAAAGCTCGTGGAGGCCATTCTTTAGGGGCACAGAGCAGGGCGGTCGTCCTGGGGGCCCAGGTCATCCGGGCTGCCCCGGAGCTCGAGCAAGGAGGGAGCGAGGAGGGCCTGAGGCCCAGGCTGGGCTGTAGACCTTCCAGCCTGGGAGTCCTGAGATGAGGAACCAGGGGGGCTGCTGGAAGCAAAGACGGAACAGGTTGGATAAAGTTGTGTCTAAACTGAGCTGGCATTGTGGGGCAGCTTTCCTGGCCCCAGTCAGTATATAGGGGCTTTTACTTTTAAAAGTCTTGCTCTGTATTATAAATCTCTGCTTCTCCTCAGCAGTTCGAAATGTTTACTCTGAACTAAGCCCTGCGTTTTAACACGAGTCATGTTTTAATAGGAAAACCATCTTTGATGGAATCAAATGCAATTCCTACTTTTTTCCCACCAGCCGGAGGCCTAGGACCTGCCTTTGCAGGCAGTAGTGACAGGCAGAGTGGCTTCACGCTTGGCGCAGCAACCTGGCCTCCACGTGACTGGTCTTTCAAACCACTGCCCATGCTTAGGCCAGCAGGCTGCAGAAGGCCAGGCCCTTCACTCCATGCCTCACCTCCAGCCCCATCACTTGTATTGTGAGAGCCCTCGTTTGGAGCCTTTCATTGGGTACTCGCCCCATTGTTAATGCTGACCCATTCCCATGCCTCTGGAGCTGATGAGAATTATTATTCTGGGAACAAGAAGATCTAAAGGCCCTTGGTTCTCAGGTTAACAGGAGACTTGCCATTAGGAACGGGGAGTAGACTTCCTTCCTGGGGAGGGCAGAACTGGGGCAACCAAGCAAGGAAAGCGTGTGAACACGGCCTGGTGGCGGAAAGGCTCCTGAGCTCAGCATGCATGGCCTTGAGTTCCTCACCAGGTACCACTGTTTCCTACATGGGAACATCTGCCATCCCCAGGCCTTGGTCTCTTGATCTGTGAAGACTGAAATTGTCTATATACAAGGCCCTGGAGGACATTAAACTGACTGCATTTGAGTTCCCCGCATTTCTAAAACAGCAGCAGAAGGGAGTGGGCTCCAGGGGGAGAGATTCTGTGATTAGCTCTGGACTCTTAACTGCCATGGACTCTGTGAGTGGGGACTTGAACCCTGGAGGAAGAGCAGGGGAAGGTGCTCCAGAAGGAGCACGGAGGCCTCGTTGCTGCTTGGAGACTTGCTGCAGCCCGGGCAGGTCTTTTGAGGAAGATGGACCACAGCCAGGGTCCTTCACCTGACAGCCCTGGGTGCAAACCCCTCCTCGCTTATTCATTCACTTGCTTATTCATCAAACATTCACAGAGCAGCCATGATGGGCTCTATGTAGATTAAGCATTGAAGATAATGAGGAACAAAAAGATGCACTTCTACCTTCCCCAGCCTTGGGATCGAAGGAGATGGCCTGTAACCCTTCGCCACAGACAAACATCCAGTTATACATTAAGGACAGAAGGGGAGATGGGCTCCCTGTGGTCCAATCTGAGGCTTAGCAGTTGGCCACTCTGAGAGAGGGACATGAGTCAGCCCCAGCCTGGGGAAGGGCAGAAGGTCAGGGGAGAGAGCTTGGCTTGTTTGAAATGATACCAAAGGAGTGTGTGAGGAGCCACAGTGACTTCAGCAGATCCACTGCTCAGGGTCAACACTAGCTTTGTGACTCTGGGCCTGACTTAACCTCTCAAGCCTCAGGTTGATTATGTATAAAGCAAGAGTGATAATATTCTTATGTCAAAAGCTGTCTAATGTGAGGATTAGTGAAATGTTTATAAAACAGTGAGCACGTGGCCTGGCTAAGGGCAAGTACTATTACTGTTTTAGGGATATTCTTTAGTCCAAAGATGTGTGCAGGGCTAGCAGACTTTCTCCTCACTGAAATGGTAGTGCTGGGCCTCCTTAGACACGCAGTGCCCAGGGTGTGTTGATGACGAGACCAGCATCTCTGAGAGAGCAGGGTGGCCCCTCTCCAGCTCCTCCTGGTCCTTCGGGGATTGCACAGGGCCTAGTGAGCCTGCTTGTACCTTCTGCCTAGAAGAGTGGACACACAGGGCAAGGAGGCATCCTTTCCTCCACATGCCTACAGGGCACCACACTGAATCTCACAGGTTCCTTCAGCTCTTGTGCCTAGACTCCACACAAATCCACCCTGGGGGAGCCCATCAGAGCTTCAGATTGGAGCTGCTCTCTGTCTGTCTTAGCTCTGGGTGTGTATATGGAGGGGGGTGATGGTGGTAAGCACAGCTCCAGAGAAGTGAAAGGCTTCATGGGCTAGCCCAGCCAAACCCCATTTCCCCTCAAGGGAGCCTGAGGCCATGCTCAGCTTAGTCTACCCTCCCCCAGAGCTCTCGCAAAGATTCCCATTCTTTGTCTGCATTCACCCCAGCCCTAAGAGCACGCCTGTACATGGGGGTGAGCAGGGAGCTTCAAGGTGACTGGGAGTCAGAGAGAGATACAGAGGCAAGAGAGACAGGACTGGGTGGGCTGGTGAGAAGACAAGAAGATAATGGGACAAAGTGAGGCCCTCTCTAGGGGGAGCATTCAAGACAGGAATGTTTTCTTCCCACCCCCCACAGGATGGCCCCAGGGCTCCCAGGCCCCTCCTTGGGGGCTCCCTGAATGCTTGCATCTGTCCCCTTGGGAGTACACTTGCTTCCTTCTGTCCCACTCTCTATCACACATGAACGATGTAAAAAGCACTCCCCACCCCCACCCCGAATCCTGGTAGTATTCAGAAATAGAATGGTTGTACAAGAATTCTTTCACAAGGAGGAAATACTGCCATTTGTGACAACATGGATGAATGTGGAGGACAGTGAAATAAGCCAGACACAGAAGGACAAATACTGTATGATACCACTTATATGGAGAATCTAAAATAGTCAAACTCAGAGAAGCAGAGAGTTGAATGGTGGTTGCAAGGGGCGGGGTGTAGGGGGGAGGCAGCTTGGAGGAATTTGTCAAAGGGCACAAAGTCTCACTTTTGCAGGATGAATGAGTCCTAGAGAGCGACTGCCCAGCACAGGGCCTCTAGTCAACAGTACTGCGTTGTGTGCTTCCAAATTTGGTAAGAGGGGAGATCTCATGTTAAGTGTTCTTAGGAAATAATATACATGATATAAAGGGTGTAAGGAAACTTTGGGAGGTGATGGGTATGTTTATGACCTAGATTGTGGTGATGGTCTAATAGGTATATACTTACTTCCAAATTTGTCACATTGTGTATATTAATTACATACAGATTTTGAATGTCAATCATACCTCAGTAAAGTGGTTAAGAAAAAGAAAAGAGCAAATAAAACAATTTTTTTCCCCACAGGAGCTTTTTTTTTTTTGAATATGTATTTTAAAATAATCATATCCTTCATAAAATCTTCCGAAGTCTCTTTCTGGAGCCAAAATTCCACTGATGTGACACAGTTGGCATAATGAAAAAACACATACTGATTTCATCTATGATAGTCAGTGCAGAAAAAGGGAAACAATAACCAGGGTCCATCAGCTTTAAAAATATAAACCTAAAATAGGGTCATGCCAGGAATGCACAGGCACATTCAACAACCTGGATGGATCTTCAGGGAACTGTGTCGAGTGAAAAGAGCCAGTTTCAGAAGGCCCTGAGTGCAGTTCCATTTATAGACCCTTCTTGTCGTGACAACATTAAAGCAGCACAGAACTGAGTAGTGCTTGTCGGGGCCTAGGGACGAAGTGGAATGGGAGAGGGGGGGTGTGGCTCCCAGAGGGCTGCACGAGGGCGGCAAGCTCCCCCCACACCGGCCTCTGTGTCCTGGCAGTGATCATGTCCCAGTTCCCGAAATGCTACCACTGGGGCTAAGGCTACATGGAACCTATTATAATTTCTCACAGCTAGCTGCATGTGAATCTACAATGATCTCAAAATGAAAAGTTCAGTTGAAAAAAATAATGATCACCAAATTTAAAAAAATCAGTAGACTTCCCTGGTGGCTCGACGGTAAAGCATTTGTCTACAATGCGGGAGACCTGGGTTCGAGCCCTGGGTTGGGACGATCCACTGGAGAAGGAAATGGCAACCCACTTCAGTACTATTGCCTGGAAAATCCCATGGACAGAGGAGCCTGGTAGGCTACAGTCCATGGGGTCGCAAATAGTCGGACACGACTGAGCGACTTCACTTTCACTTTTCTCAAAATGCCCAATGATGAATTTCAAACTGCACAAAATGTATATGAACAAAGGGCTAAAAAATACTGAGACACATTACAACTGATTTGAACACATGGATAAATCTCTTTTTGGCTAGAAAGTTAAAAAAAAATTTGTAAAAAAAGATAATTCTAGGTTAATCTAAATTGATTGTAGTTTCAATAGAAATTACCAGCAGAATATGGATGGCCACACACATTGTTTTTTAAATCATGCAAGCTGATTCTAAAATTTATGTGAAAAAATGAGCATGTAATGTTAAGTCCTATACAATTCTTGAAAGCACTTGCTCCGGGAAAGCACCAGGTTTTAAAGATTACCCATTGTCCTAAGTAGTCTAATGCAACTACACTTTTTTCTGAAGGTGATTTTACTTATTCAAACTCCCCTCTCCATTGACCTTGTCAAGCACTTACTGTGATAAAAGATGAACTGAATGACTAATCATGAGGTAGGCATGCATTTAACTAAGAATATATAGCCTTACATATGTCAACACCATACTGCGTGCTTCACATTAGTCATTCATTTAATCTTCTCAGTAACCCTCTGTGGAAGGCACTCTTTCTTATTATCCCCATGCTATGAATGGGAAGATGAAACAGGTTAAATGACCCACCCAAGGTCCAGCAGGTATGAAGCGGTGCATTTGCTGTGCTGTGGCTCTAGAATCTGCTCTTAAGCACTGCTTTTTGTTTACAGGGCAGTAAAGAGAGCACCCAAGCCAGGAGGGCAGGGGATAGGAGCTGTGTTCCTCTGGGCCAGTTTCACATGGGTGAGGCTAGAAAAGCCACATGGGTACAGGTGACCTAGGTTAGATAAGGAAACTGAGTCACTGTTGTCCAGGTCATGATGTGAAACCATTTTGACCTGCACTGGTTATAACATCACTCCAACTATAACAGTTTATCATGCCCATTATTTTCCTTGGCCTGGGGAAGGGAGGGACTGGCTACACCTTACAGATTTTTCTTATTGCCATTCTTTTCCTGTTTGAATTAGGCTTATTTACTTGAGTTACTGAATTCAGTTTTCATAAGATGCCCTGAAAGTGTGATCATACATGAGTAGGAAATGGCCCCCTACCCCCTACTGACCCTACATGGGTCAGACCCATGACCTCTGGGCATCCATTGTCTGGATTCAGCTGTGTGAGCCTGGAAGAAACAAGTGCTCCTGTTCCCTTACCTTATTAGTTGCCAACACAAGGACTCAGTCATAAACTCTCCAGGCTTCCTGTCCAACTCAAGAGCCAATCCTGTGTCTAGAGTGATTTGGTCTGAGGCCATGCCATGGATTCCGTGGTTGACTGTACTGTGTGAAATGTGGCTTCCTCTTTTGAGTTAGAGAGGTGAGTACTCATAAGTATATCATAAAGTTTTAAAGTCAAATAATTGAGTCTGGCCCATCATCAGGTCCATCAGCAGTCCATAAGACAGTCTAGAAATGGATGCACATTAAATGAGAGTTTGAAATATGATAAAGATGACAGTTTAAGTCAATAGATAGATGATGCATTCAGGTAGTGTTGGGATAACTAGTTAGACCCATAGAAAATAAATTGAATTTAATAACTCCTTATATAAAAATAGAGCACTATTTAAACGTTAAAAATGAAAGCTGCCCACTCTCACCACTTTTATTCAACATAGTTTTGGAAGTCCTCACCACAGCAGTCAGAGAAAAAGAAGAAATCCAAATTGGAAAAGAAGATAAACTGTCACGGTTTGCAGATAACATGATGCTACATACAGAAAACCCTAAAGATGCTTCCATTAGATAAACTGGAACTCGTCAATGAATTTGGCAGTTACTGAATACAAACTTAATATACAGAAATCTGCTGCATTTCTGTATATTAACAATGAAATGTCAGAAACACAAATGAAAGAAACAGCCCCATTTACTGTCACATCAAAAAGAAAAAAATACTTAGGGATAAATCTAGCTAAAGAGGCAAAAGACCTTTACTCCAAAAACTATAAGATGCTGATCAAAGAAACTGAAGATGACCACAAACAGATGGAAAGAGGTACTGTGTTCTTGGGTTGGAAGAATCAGTATTGTTAAAAATGACTGTACTACCCAAGGAAATTTACAGATTCAGTGCAATCCTTATGACGTTTTTCACAAAATGAGAACAAAAAAATTTTTAAATTTGTATGGAAACATAAATGATCCTGAATAGACAAAACACTCTTGAGAAAGAATTACGGGGATGGAGGGATCAGCTACCCTGACTTTAGATTATACTACAAAGCTGCAGTAATGAAAACAGTATGGTACTGGCACAGAAACAAGAGACACAGAGGTCAATGGCACAGGATAGAAGACCCAGAAACCCCTGCACTTACGGAAAATTAATCGATGACAAAGGAGGCAAGAATATATAATGAAATAAAGATAGTCTCTTAAATGGTGCTGGGAAAGCTAGACAGCTGTGTGTAAATGAAATTAGAACATTATCTTAATACCATATAAAAAACTCAAAGTGGATTAAAGACCTAAATGTAAGACTATAAAACTCCTAGAGGAAAATATAATAAACAACAGAGGGGCTTCCCTGGAGGCTCAGCTGGTAAAGAACTTACCTGCCAGTACTGGAGACACGAGATACAGGTTTGATCCCTGGTTTGGGAAGATCTCCTGGAAAAGGAAATGGCAACCTACTCCAGGATTCTTGTATGGAAAATTCCATGGATAGGGGAGCCTGGTGGGCTACAGTCCATGGGATTGCAAAGAGCTGGACATGACTGAGTGCACACACAGAGGAAAATATAGGTAAAGCACTCTTTGATATAAATAACACAATTTTTTTTTTTTTTGGATCTGTTTGCTAGAATAATGGAAATAAAAACAAAAGTGAACAAGTGGGATTTAATTAAACTTAAAAGATTTTGCATGACAAAGGAAATCATAAAAAGACAAGTGTGGACTAGGAGAAAGTATTTGTAAATGATGCTACCAATGAGGGGTTAATTTCCAAAATATACAAGAGCTCATACAGATATATATATGTATATATATATATACATATATATATATATATAAAATACCAAAGCCCATCAAAAATTGGACAGAAGACCTAGATAGACATTTCTCCATAGAATACACACAGATGGCCAACGGACACATGAAAAGATGCTCGGTGTCACTAATTATTAGAGAAACGCAAATCAAAACTACAGTGAGGTATCACCTCACACCAGTTGGAATGGTAGTCATTAAAAAGTATAAATAATAAATGGGGGTGTGGAGGAAGAAGGCCCTTTTTACACTGTTGGTGGGAATGTCAATTTGTGCAGCCTCTATGGAGAACAATATGGAGGTTCCTTAAAAAACTAAAAATAGAGCTACGATACAATTCTGCAGCTCTACTGTTAGGCATGTATCTGGAGGAAATGCTAATTCAAAAAGATAATATGCATCCCAGTGTTCACAGCAGCACTATTTACAACAGCCAGGAGAAGGAAGCAACCTAAATGCCCATCGACAGATGAATGGATAAAAAATTTGTGTTTGTGTACATATGTATACACACACAGACACACAAATACATATATACACAAGGGAACATTACTCAGCCATTAAAAAAAAAAAAAAACTAATGCCATTTGCAGCAACATGGATGAACCTAGAGATTACCATATTAAGTAAAGTAAGTCAGGACTGGAAATGTCAGTTTTCATTCCAGTCCCAAAGAAAGGCAATGCCAAAGAATGTTCAAACTACCGCACAATTGCACTCATCTCACACGCTAGTAAAGTAATGCTCAAAATTCTCCAAGCCAGGCTTCAGCAATACGTGAACCGTGAACTTCCAGATGTTCAGGTTGGTTTTAGAAAAGGCAGAGGAACCAGAGATCAAATTGACAACATCTGCTGGATTATTGAAAAAGCAAGAGAGTTCCAGAAAAACATCTATTTCTGCTTTATTGACTATGCCAAAGCCTTTGACTGTGTGGATCACAATAAACTGTTGAAAATTATGAAAGAGATGGGAGTACCAGACCACCTGACCTGCCTCTTGAGAAACCTGTATGCAGGTCAGGAAGCAACAGTTAGAACTGGACATGGAACAACAGACTGGTTCCAAATAGGAAAAGGAGTACATCAAGGCTGCATATTGTCACCCTGCTTATTTAACTTATACGCAGAATACATCATGAGAAACGCTAGGCTGGAAGAAGCACAAGCTGGAATCAAGATTGCCAGGAGAAATATCAATAACCTCAGATATGCAGATGTCACCACCCTTATGGCAGAAAGTGAAGAGGAACTAAAAATCCTCTTGATGAAAGTGAAGGAGAAGAGTGAAAAAGTTGGTTTAAAGCTCAACATTCAGATAACGAAGATCATGGCATCTGGTCCCATCACTTCATGGGAAATAGATGGGGAACAGTGGAAGCAGTGTCAGACTTTATTTTTTGGGGCTCCAACATCATTGCAGATGGTGATTGCAGCCATGAAATTAAAAGACACTTACTCCTTGGAAGGAAAGTTATGACCAACCTAGACAGCATATTCAAAAGCAGAGACATTACTTTGCCAACATAGGTCCATCTAGTGAAGGCTATGGTTTTTCCAGTGGTCATGTATGGATGTGAGAGTTGGACTGTGAAGAGAGCTGAGCGCCAAAAAATGGATACTTTTGAACTGTGGTGTTGGAGAAGACTCTTGAGAGTCCCTTGGACTGCAAGGAGATCCAGCCAGTCCATTCTAAAGGAGATCAGTCCTGGATGTTCATTGGAAGGCCTGATGCTAAAGCTGGCCACTTCATGCGAAGAGTTGACTCATTGGAAAAGACTCTGATGCTGGGAGGGATTGGGGGCGGGAGGAGAGGGGAACAACAGAGGATGAGATGGCTGGATGGCATCACTGACTCGATGGACGTGAGTTTGAGTGAACTCCGGGAGTTGGTGATGGACAGGGAGGCCTGGCATGCTGTGATTCATGGGGTCGCAAGGAGTCGGACACGACTGAGCGACTGAACTGAACTAACCTATAAAGGAAAAGAATTTGAAAAAAAAAAAATGTGTGTGTGTGTGTGATTGAATCACTTTGCTGTACACTTGAAACTAACACAATGCTGTAATTAACCATGTATCAATTAAAATTTTTTAATGTGAAAAACAAAGATGGCAAAAGAAAACACAGGAGAACTTATTAAAACAATCTCAGAAGTCACAAAAGACTGCCAGAGTTGACTATGTCAGAATTTAAAAATTCTGAAGCCCATAGGGAGAAAATAGACCAAAAAGATGAACAGCGTATGAAAAGAAAATGCATCTGGCTCTGACTCACAGAGACAAGCTCAACTTTTAATAAAATATAAGAAATGCAAAACAATAAACAAAAGCAAAATTCCTCAAATTTAAAAATCCTGCCGGCAGAAAAATATAGAAGCTAAAAGATGGAAAAAATTGGGATAAAATGTTTTCAACATGTAAGACAGAATTCCAATAAGTTAGTAAAATGGGATATTAAAAAAATAAAGGTATGGAGAGATGGTTCACAGAGAAGAAAAAGCAAATGTTTACCGATTTAAAGAGATAAATACCTCATTTACAGTAAAAGAAATGTAAATGAAAATTCCAGTATACCATGTCTTATCAATCAAATTAGTGAAGGTAGAAGCTGTGACTGCTAGTGAGCAGTAGGTATTGGTGAAGGTGGGGGGAGAGGGCATGTTTGCACAGTGTTCACAGTAGTGCAAATGGGCACAAGCTTTTATATGGTAGTGTCTTATCAAAACATGTACAAATATCTTAACCTTGCTGGAAATGGGGGACAGTGGGCCTCTTGAAGTGGATGCACTTAAAATGGAGACTGACATTTCATGAAAAATGGATTTGACTGGGAGGTTACCTTGAGGCGTAGTAATAGTAATCTTGAAAATAAAATTGTCATAATTGCAGATACCTCCTCATTAGGAAAAATGCATTGAGAGAGGTTGTGATGGATTGCTGTAACATGTGACGCGGCACCGCAGTAGGGCCCCTCTCACTCCATAATGGACTCAGGCAGCACTTTCACACAGAGGGTCAGTTTTATAGAAGGTAGGGCTTCATGGCTTCGCCAAGGGGCCACTCTTAATCTTTCATTATTTCATTTGCACCCCTTTTCAATGCTTACCTAGGTGTCAGCCTTGCTTTTCTCTTCGGTTGGTAAATGCTTTAACTCTTGCCTAATTGTCTAACCTCTGAAGAGAGACTCTTCAGTTTCATTTCCCTTAACTTCATGAAATCTCGTATCTTGACAAGGTTTACGGTTGTTCTTCATAAGTAATCTACTTTATGTTGTCCTTACTTGATAAGAGACAGCCTAGGGGACTAGTCAACGGAGATAGAACAGGGGTGAGACGGGTAGGGAGAAACAACAGTATTCCGTGGGGAGGGACATTTCAGAGGGACTAATTTCAAAATCAGGCAGTTCATTAGCGAATATTGGCTGCCCTATACATTCATCAATAGGGGACTTGTTCCATACATCATGGCACAGCGGAATGCTCTGCAGCTGTTGATAAAAGGGAGACGCATTAGATGTCTTAATATAGATCCATCTCCAGAACACACAGGCATCTCTGAACAGTGCACACTGGGGCTGCGTGCTTACAGAGAAATGAGAGGGCTTGCCACTGGAAGCTGAAGGGTTTCCTTACAGCATGATGTCCACAGGGACAGGGCCCCTCCCAGTGCACTGGCCAGGACTCCATTCTCTTCAGATGCCCTGGGGTTGCTTCCTGCCCAGACCATCAAGCAAGAAGCTGTTGGCCACCTCCTGCCAGCTGCAGTCAAGGCAGTGTTGTCCTTGAAAATGCTCAGGGCCTTCATCAGGCTTTAGTGAGCAGCCCGTCTGTGCATTCTCTGATGGAAGGCTCACTGATTAACACTCAACATGATGTTCTTTAGCCTCCTCACAGGCCTCCCACCCCTCCACCTACATGCCTTTTTCAGGTGGCTGGGTCCCCGTGTTCACGAGAAACAGAACCGAAGCCACGAAGACCAGTGCTACCATGAGCACGGTCCCACGTGGGGAAAGCCCAGTCCAGTGGACGGAGGGCAGAGGCCACGTTCTCTCAAGGATCCGAGAAGCTCCCTCACAAGAAGGCAGCACTGCAGCCGTCGCCTGCTCATGGGTGTACACCAACCACACTGCAGGATAAAGGTGCCCCTCAGGAGCACTGCCCCATGAGAGACCAAGCTTGTCCGGGCAAGAAGAAGCCTGGCATGCCTGTATGAAGTCAGAAAGGCAAACTGCAGGCAAATAGTGTATGCCACCACTTGTGCAAAAAGGAGGGATGTTGTGAATACGTTTGCCCACATAACACACTGAAAAAATACAGTAGTGAACTTTGACAGCAGTAACGTTTAAGGAAGCAGACTGAGGAAATCAGCGGTGGGGTGGGGACAACCTGAGTTTTTGCCCTTTCCCTTTGTATACTGCATCTGTTTTCCCTAGCATGTGTAAAGCTACTTTAATTATTACTTTTTAAGAGCAACATCTTAATAGGGCAAGAAAGGCGAGCTGCAGTTTCTGCAGATGTTCTGCCAGGCTGTGACCGAGCAGCTCCCGCTGCGGGCCGGGCCGGTGGGCTGTGGAGCGCGGTGGCGTGGTGCTGTGGGCTGGCTCACGTCCCTCAGAGGGGCAGGGCTGCTGCTGCACAAAGGGGTTTTTGACAGGGAGAGGCAGAGCCCCAGTGAGAGCAGGGAGCCCCCCGCCCTCCTCTGATGGGAAGGGGTGCCCTCTACCCATCTGCAGACCAACAAGGCTCTCCTAGGAAATGGAATGCTACATAGGTTTTGTCATCATGGAAGTTTGCGAGGAGTGATTTTTAGAGGAGTGAACACTGTACATGTTCTGACTGCTGTGTCTCATTAAATGCTCAAGTTTTTATGTATCTTTTCTTCCATTTTCAGGTAATCTTTGACTTTGATTAATGCTACAGTGACAATACTTAGTACATTTTTCTGCTGATTCGCCTAATATCTATGTTAGTTTAAATATTTTCCAACCCATATTCACATTTTAAAGTACAGCTTAAACCTCATTTTACATGCAGGCTTTATGTTGCCGAAACACTGCTCTGGGGAGGGGCACGTTGTCTTCATTTCTGAAGCCACACTGCTTGGGAATTGGCTGGGTCCTGGGTTTTCTGGGGAAGTGACACAGTGTTGACCTGGGAGGGGGCCCTGATCGCTCCCTTTGGGGAGAAGAAACAGAGGCGTCCTGGCTGCTGACTCTCTTGGTACGTGCCCACACCCACCCTCTCCAAGGGCTCTGCCCTGGATGTCCCGGCCCCCGCCTCGGTGTGGGGAGGCCTGGATATACGGTTGGCAGAGAAGCTGGGCGGGAAGAAGCTAGCCCAGCACCCGCCACTCTAAGAGCAAACGAAGAGAGACAGCCCCAGTCAGCCCCGGGAGCGGGGCCTGGAATGGCTCTGCAGCTGGAGCGAACACAAAGGACTTTTCAGACCCTGCAGCCAAGGTGCCCAGGGAGCTTTTTTTTTTTTTTTAAAAACAGCTATTAGGGTGACAAGTCTTTCCAAAGGCCAGCAGTTGGCGAGCGTTTCCAGGAAGCTGGTCTGGCACCAGGCTGGGATTGGAGCAACTTTAACGAGTTAACTTCAGAAGGAAGGAATCATCAGGAAAGGTTTAAGGTTCAACAAACTTTTTGAATTATTTTGCAAAAGTCCTGGCTTTCAGATTCAAAGGCATGTTTTGCCGTGACTGTTTTAAGCCAGACCCTATTTCAAAGGCAGTGCAGCCTGCACGCTTCTGATTCAGCCGCCCCAGGTGTTTGTCTGAGCTCCCCCGGACGGAGGAGCAAGTGCCATCCAGTGCCGGGAAATACTGGGGTCACCTTACACGTCTCATCAAACATTGCTCCACCCACGTGCTTCTCCCTCTGCCAGCCCCCACGGCCCTGTGTGCATACGCGCACACACACGCGCACACCTTCCCCAAGCAGGAAGCTGTTCTTTGCCAAGAGCGAATGGAATTCAGATTTCCAGAGGGTGTCCTTGGCCTCCAGCTCCACAGCCGCACGCTGAAGAAAGGTCCTAGTGTGTGTGGTGGGGGCAGAGAGAGAGGGGCCTCCATCTCTGCTCACGTCTATCTCGGCCCCAGGAAAAACCCACAACTGGCTGCACTCTCCTCAGCCACACCCGGCCTCGGTCACATTCCTTCCCTTCCTGAGCCCACACTGGGTGGCCCCGGCAAACCAGCTCCCACACCTTCCTCCCCACCAGCAGGGAGACCTAGGCCAGGCCCTTGTGGGGCAACCAGCAATTGCAAATGAGGCGCCCGCACACCCCAGGTCTGAAGCCGCCAGAAACCACGGAGGGGTCCTCAGAGCTGTGCATCCTGCTGGGGCCCACTGTCACCTACGGGGTCGGGGCGGGGGTTGGGGGACAGCACTCCCCGCCCTTTCCCGGCAAACTGCGAGGCGGAGCTCACGCCGAAGGCCCTCTTCCCTCTAGCCTGTGCTCTGCTTGCTGTGAGCTGACACTGCCCCTCCCCACCCCAGGGTCCCTGCACACACACACAGCAGAAGGGAGCCGCTCTCCTCTTTGCAGTCTGAGCCTCTCCAGCCCCAAGGTCAGCCTCCTCAGGAGTTAAACATTGACAGGCGGAGCCCAGCACCAGCCCTAGTAAATGAGACAAGTCTGTGATCAGCCTCACATGGTGGGCTGGCTGGTTACACTCAGCTTCCTGAGTAACTGGGACTTGCACCTGTGTGGCCAGGTGGCATCAGAGAGAGAGAGTGATATTTCCACAGGTCATCAGAGTCAATGAAGACTGTGATGAGCAGCAGCATTTATGGCATTTTAGGGGCTCAGTGCAGAGGGAGGCCTGGTGCCCCGCAGAGTGTCCATTGCTAAACAAAGCTCAAGCTCCACTTTCCTCAGACCGTGCCCTTTGTGTGCTCACAGGACTGTCTCACAGGACTGTCTTCATAAGTGCTGGCCTGCATTGCTACCTGGGGAGAAGGCCACAGCACCTGGGGTCTCAAAGTCGGGCTTCTGACCTTTCGCACGGCTGTCTGATCCTCTTGCCTGGTCTGGGAAAGGCAGCATGCTTGTCTGGGTCTTACCCAGGTGGGTCTCCTGGATAAGTGTGAGGTCCGGAGGTGGCCCAAGAGACTACCATGACTGCACTTCCTGAACCCAAGTTTCAGTGTTTCTGTCGTGCTGACTCGGCTCCACCCACCTCTCCTTCTAGGCCTGGCCTGCAGCAGAGTTAAGTGGGGGACACTTTCCTGTCCCTGGGTGTGAGGGAAGCAGAAAGCTAATGAGCAGGGCATGGCCAGGATGAAGGCCGTGAGTGACTAGGGCACGGGGCTCAGGAGAGTGCCCCAACCAACCCCCTGGGACTGAGGTCACTTGGCCCAGGTGATGAAGAAAGTTGGCTGGGACCGGTGTGGGATGGAGGCAGGGCCCACTCAAGGAGACAAGCTGCTCTGGGACAGCGAAAGAGCACAGGGCTCAGAGTTCAGAGCTGAGCGCCTACCTGGCTCTGCCAGCAGCTGAGCAGGGTCCTCTGTCTTTGGTCTCGGGGCTCCCGTTTTCCACTCTTTCCATCTCCTGACATCTGCGGGCGTATTTTCCCACCTTAGACCCAGACCGTGTGGTCTGACCAAGTCCATTTCCCAGTGCATGAGACAGGCCAGTGATGGAGGGGGGCCCGTTAGCACCAAGCCTCAGGCACTGCCACAGAGCGAGGGGTCACGGGGAGAGCATCTCAGGTGAGGCCCTTGGAACCCCTGAGGACAGTCCTGCCCCTGCTGCTTGCACACACGCTGCCTCAAGTTCATTGAGGCTGGGAGCCAGTCTTTCTGAGCATTGCTCCACCTGAGGTAGACCCAGCTTATGACCCTGGCCTTGCAGCCAGGCCCCTACGAGCTTCTATCTGGAGCCCACACACCCAGCTGGGGGTTTCATGTGGCAGTTCAAAGAGAAGAGCAGGAAAGAAGCATTCAGGTGTTTAAAATGGGAAGAGATTCAATTTAACTTCACAAATCTGGACATGAACCTAAAGAAAACATTGGAAAACAAGCCCACCTATGAAAGGCCCAAGAGAGGAGATTAAGGGAAAGAAAAGTTCCCCTGGGCCTGAGGACAGCTGCCCCATCCCAACCCAGGAGTGGAGACACTGGGCCCGCATGCAGACCAAGCTGGGCCGGAGGACACACCCAGGGTGTGCTCAAGGGATGTAGCCAGAGGTCCCAGGGTGCCCTTGCCCTGAACTTTATACGCAGATACAGAGGTCAGCTGGGTAAAGCCGAGGACCAGCAGCTGGCTGCCCAGCGCTGCCCACCACCTCTTCAGGGGCTGGCTCTCTGAGGGCAGCAGTCTTGCCCATGACCACAGGTGAGGCTGTGGGGAAGAACGCTGCACGTACTGTGTGTAGCCAGTGCTCTGAACAGCCTTACGTACCCCCTCCAGTCCCCAAATGTCTTCTCCTGCTTTGTGAAGCCACCCTGCGGTGTGCCCCAGCTTCCCAGGGGGCACAGCTGTGGCTTGAGTGGTGTGAGTGCAGTGGAGTCTGATCTTGTGTGATGGCCCAGTTCCAAGGTCTTGGAAGACAAATCAGGTAGAGTCAACATTACCTTTGAAAATTCCTTGAACCGCTCCCCCTGCCGCAAATTCCCTTCTCAGAGCACAATGTAAACCCCTGCTAAGCTGTGCTTGTGCCGACTGTAGTGGAAGACGGCTTGTGAACGCCGAGGGCATCCCTGCTCTTCACCACAATCCTTCCCTAGCTGTCTTCACTGTGAGCCTCCAGGGCCACTGCCCTCGTGAAGAGAGCACTTCCTGAGAAGATCACAGCCATCGTGGGGTCACGGCTGGATCTGCGGGGAGGGCGGGATGCTGTGGATGTCAGACTCGGGTTGGCCCTGGACTCCTGTCTCCCTCTGCCTCCATCTTTTCTTCCTTTACCCTCCACCTGGAACTCCCACAGGCAGGCCAGACCTGATAGACTTCCGGCCAGACCTCTACCTGCTAGCCAGTCATTGCTGAGGATAGCTGCATTGTCCCAAGAGGGCCTGTGAATCTTAAAGAATGAGTGCTAGATGGAGTGGCTCTGGAGCAGCCTGAGAAGCCCGGGCACCCTGGAAGGCCAGGTCAGCACTGCCCTAGAGTGGTCTGCAGGCCTGGGTGCCCCTCAACCTCCCAGTGTGGTGCCAGGTTCAGGGTGGCAAGATCCATCTTTCCGTGAGTCAGGGGACTGACTCACCAGGCGTCCGCTGAGGCCCCCATGGAGGACTCGAGCTTTGGTCTCAGCCAGCCGCAGTGTCACCTCCCACCACTGACGTGAGACAGGGACGGCGGGGGCTCACCCTCTGCCAAGCAGCTGAACGCCGCCAGGGCTGTGAGCGCTGCCCCGGCACGGGGGCCACGCCGCCTGTGAGCTGCTCAGAGCCTGGGCGCCGCCATGGCGCCTCCCTTCCCTGCCAAGCGTGGTCCCAGGCGGAGGCAGGCCTTGTGCCTGCCCGGGTCCTTCCTCCCCTTGAAGACGGAGGTCCTCCTCAGCAGGTGAGCCTGGCTGTGGGGAGAGCAGAGGGCAGAGGCGTGCTGGGGCACTGGCGGCCTGGGGTGTGGTCCTCTGCATCCCCTCCAAGAGCGGAGAAGAGCAGGTGTCGGTTTTCTCCCTCCATTGCTCATGAGCCCTATGCCCTGGGATGAGAGTGGTGTTTGGCTTTCTAGTTACATCTGATGCTGAGAGAGACTGAAGGCAAGGGGAGAAGGGGACGACAGAGGGTGAGCTGGTTGGATGGGATCACCGACTCGATGGACATGAGTTAGACCAAGCTCTGGGAGATGGTGAAGGACAGGGAAGCCTGGTGTGCTGTGGTTCATGGAGTCGCAAAGAGCTGGACACGACGGAGCGCCGGAACAACAGCAACAAGGTGCATTTCACTGAATAAGGACGGCACGCACTGCTGGGACACTGACCTCGTCTGTGCCCCGTGGAGGCTCGTGACCTGGCCGTCCCAGGAGCTCTCAGGCCAAGCGAGGGACATTTCCCACGGGACCGCTCATCACAAGGCGACGTTGCATGCTGTCTGACATCTGTCACACACTTTCCCAAAGCAGGCACACAGCTGGATGCCTGACCCCGTCTCTTCGAAGGCTAACACCAGCACCATGATACACATCCCTCACATCTACAAGAGGACACTGAGGCTCAGAGAAGTGAGCTGACTGCCCTAGCATCCCACGCGCAGGAGGAAATGGCCCAGGGTGGTCAGAGTTCCCTGGTGGGCAACGTTCCCAGGCTTGGTAAACCCATAACAAACACCAGCTAACAAGGAATAACTCAGACAAGGTATGCTTGACCACTGCCCTGAAAACTACAGGACGTGGTAGAAGAAATGAAGGAGGACCTTCACAAATGAGGGACGCGTCAAGAGCACAGTTATGAAGACTCCAGGTAGTAAAGCTGTTTGTCCTCCCTATCTAGATAGGGAGCTGGCCTACCTATTAGAAGTTTCCTGTGGAAACTGGCACATGGATGGATAGAGGTGCCACACAGAGACAGCCAAGCAGGGAAGGAGAACTGGCTGGAGCTTGCATGACCAGCTGTCCAGAGCTGGGATCAAACTGTACTGATAATGAAACATAGCCCTGGCAAGAAAAGCTATAAAAATCTGACCGACGAAGTGAATAGGATCCACAAACAGCCACGTGTAGACCGGGAGCTGCCTTATAATGGTGCTTATCTGGTAGGGCGGTGGAGAAGGGTGGTCTTTTCGATAAAGGGTGCTGAGTCAAACTGGATATCCAAATGGGGGAAAACTGCCTTGACCTCAGCCTCACATTGGATGCAAAAATTGATTCCAACCAGATTGCAGATCTACATGTGAAAGGTGAACTAATAAGACTTTAGGAAAAAAACAATTATCTTTATGACCTTGGAGTAGTCAAAGTTCCTTAAATAGGATACAAATAGCACTCACCAGAAAGGAAATGTTTGATAAACTGGATGACGTTAAAATTAAGACCTTCTGTTCATCAAAAGATACCCTTAAGAGAGGAAAAGGGCAACCGGCAGAGGGAGAGGTGTTGCTTCTTTGGAATGAACGTACATGTATCAGACCAGTGACTTGTGTCCAGGACAAAGAAGGCCTACAGATCTGAAGAAAAGACAACCCAAAAGGAAACGGGCCGCCAACACGGGCATTTTACAAAGGACAGTATTCAACTAAATAATAACAACGTGGAAAGGGCTCAGCTGCGTTAGCTATGGACTTTGTTGTTGTTTAGTTACGAAGTTCTGTCCTGCTGTTTGTGACCCCATGGACTGACCATAGCCTGCCAGGCTCTGTCCATGGGAATCTCCAGGCAAGAATACTGGAGTGGGTTGCCATTTCCTCCTCCAGCGGATCTTCCCAACCCAGGGCTTGAATGTGCATTGTGCATTGACAGGCAGATTGTTTACACCAGGGAAGCCCATAGCTATTAATGCAAGTTAAAATCACAGTTTGATGCCATTAGACACCCACCATTGTGGCTAAAAAGGAAATGACAGAAAATGAGAAGTGTTAGGATATGGAGCAGCCAGAATGCCCTGCCGCCACTGGCGCCCACTTTGGGCAGCTGTGAGGCAGTGTGTACTCAAAGTCAACAAGCTCATCCGATGACCTGGCAATACACTCAACAGAAAGCAGCCCACGCGTTCCCCAAAGAGCCTAGACAGAATATTCTTAGCAATGATGATAACAGCTCTGTACTGGAAATGGTCCAAGTGGCCGTCAGAGGAGAATGGATAAAGGAGGTGTAGGCCCTTCACACAGCGGGGTGCCAGCCAGCCAGGGGAGAGGGAGGCCCTGCTGTCTTCAGCCAGACTGTGCAGCTCACAGGGAGTCAGACATAATGTGTGTGCACTGTAGAAGTCTATTGCTAGAAAGTTCAAGAACAGGCAAAGCTGGGTTCTGTTGCTGGAAGCCGGGACTTGCTTATGCTTGGGTGTTAGTGACAGAAGGCGGAACCTAGGGGCTTATGCGAGGTTCTGTTGCCTCACTTGGGGGCTGGTGTCATTAAGTCCCAGGGAGTGAAAATGCACAAGACAGTACCCTTGAGATCTGTGTATGTCATACTCAACTAAAAAGTTGAAAACAATGTCCTCTATATAAGGACAAGCCTTTAAACTTGAGAGATGGACAGTGCAGGCCTGCAGAGGGGCTGGGTCTGCGCCAAGCTCCTCCCACCCCTGGCTCAAGGGATCCCCACCTCAGGCTTCCTGGCCAGGTTGCCCTGGGACTCGATCTCCCCTTCCAGGTTCAAGCAAAGCATAGGAGGGAGCTGTGTGGGACTCCCTGACAGTCAAAAATACCTCTCCATCAACACCAGTGCCATTTGTGAAGTCCTTTCCTCCAGCCGCCTCTAGGGTGTGGGCCTTCTCCTCCTTAACATTCTCCTTAACACTGCCCATGGTCCGTGCTGCCCTTGCTGTGGACCTGCGTCGCAGAGATAGCCGAGCGGGCCCTGAGCGTGCCAGGGCCTGGGGTTATCGATGGCGCCTAAGGCAGTAAGAAGTACCCTCTTTTGCCTCTGGGCCTTCCTCCCAGATCATGGGCCCACTCCCCAGGGTAGCCAGCCCCAGCGGATGGGCTGCATCCTCCTCTCATGCTCACAAAGGAAGTGAGGCTCCCAGAGGTTGGGGGGCTTGGGGGCCGGCCCACAGCTGGGCCAGGACCGGCTGGGCGCCAGATGAAGGGCATCTGATCTCCAGTCCCTCGTTGTTCCCACTGAGCCACTCCGCCTCGCTTGTAATTTAATTAGGAGAACATTTAATCCCCCCGTGCGTTTCGGAGACAATTTTGCGCCTGGCCGGGGCTGTGAGGCTCTGACGGGGAGCCTGTGACTCATGCAGCTTCTCACAGCCCTCCCGGGCGGGCTCCCACGGGGCTTCTTTGGTACCTCGTGCAGACAGAGGTGGTCTGGAGCTCCAACAAGAGGACACTGGTCTGGAAAGACAAACTAGCCTCATCTGTTCCTGGCAAGCCCCCTCCTTTATCCCCCTGGATGCTGGCCCCAGCAAGGCCTGTCAGTCCTTTCCCACCAAGGTTTGCAGGGTGAGAAACAGCAAGGGGCTTGGGCGTTCACAGAGGCGCAGTGCCTGGCGCCTGCAGGGTCCGTGGGCATGGGCTGCGGTGGGCCCTGAGTGTCTCTGAAATGCCCCAGGCAAACCTGGTACCGCCAATAGAGCTAGCACCCTGGTCCAGGGAGCGGAGCGCGGGGCCAAGCCTTGTGACATTTGCCCTTGTTTCCAGGAGGCATGGGGCTGGCCCTGGCCTCGCTGACAAGCGCAGATTTCAGGAGACGTTAGCAGTGATGTGGATGAAAGCCAGGCCACAGCGGCCTCGCTGGAAAAGAGAAACTTGAACGTTTTGGCGTGAGGTTCTGCAGGGTCCAGGAGAAAGTTGAAGACATGGAAATTCTAATTAACGCACGCAGGGCTGGTTTTGCTCAAGGATCTCTCGGCTGTCGTGCCGCAGGAGGCCTGCGAGTCCATGCTCGCCGGGCGTGTGTGCGTGTGTCTGCACTCGTGGTCACCTGGCGGGTGTTCGGTGGGGCCCCAGCCTCGGCCCCGCCTTCCCTCTGCCTTTCTTCCCTAGAAGGTTCTTGGCCTTCCCCATGCTTGTCTTGATGTACAGACTCTTCCCCTGCAGAGGGGTGGCCAGTTAGAGAGAGCTGGGTCCTGCCTATCTGGGAGGCTGTGACAGAAGAGAAGAGAAGCCCTTCTGGAAGACCAGAGACTGGTGTGCGCACAGAGGGCCTGGCCTTGGAACCACCTGCCCTGGGCATCCACGTGCAACCACTGGGGTGGGTGTGAATGCCAGGCCAGTCCTGGCTGACTTGGCAGCTGTGGGGAGGACTTCCCAACACACAGCCTTGGAGCCCAGAGCCACAGATGCTGACCCGAGGCCGGTTCTGACCCAGCTACCCTGGCCCTGCATGCCAGCAGCACTGAGGCGCCCACAGCCCCTGCTTCATTTCTTCCTTGGGAGGTGCTGGCTGGGCCCTGGCTGGGGGACCCTGGCTGCTTTGGGGCAGGAGCCATAGTCCTGGAGCTCTTCTAGCCTGGGGCTTGAGGGGCGCCAGACAAGGAGAGGCCTGGGGGAGCCACACATGAGGGTCCTGGTAGGCAGGTAGGCCCCAAACAAGGGTTCAGGGGGCCGACACAGAGGGCCTCGGGCTGGAGGAGGATGTGGCAGCCTGGCCTGGGGGCGGAGGCCTGTGAGGATGCTGGAGAAATGAGTGGGAATCTGATGGCTGCTGAGTGACAGGGATGTTCCAGGTGGGATGCCATGTGCAAGGCACAGGGGTGGACATGGGGTAGCCCTCCCCACAGTGGGCAAGAGCCCCTAGCAGGGTTTCCCTGCCCCCTGCCCCACGTCCTAGACGGCTTGTCTCCTGCCTGACACTTGCGCCATGGCAGCCTCATGGCAAGGCTCAGGGTGGGGGCCCAAGGGCACACGAGCTCCCTTGCGTCTGCCTGAGAGGTGTGGGTGAGCCTGTGGCCTGGCTATCCAGAGCTGTGAGTGGGCTTGCATGGCCAGAGCCACTCTCTCTCCCCAGCCTGCTGGACCCTGACCCCAGCTCACTGACGACTCCCTAGGTTGCACCAGGCTGTCTCACTGACCCCCAGTCCCCTGACCCCTTGCTCCACCAATGGCCAACAGGCCCCAGAAAGAGGAGCTTCGCCCAGCCCCAGGGACCATCCCGTAATCAAGGCTGCAGTGACCTCACCTCCCTGGAGCCCCGCGGGCGGGGAGAGCTTGAGATGGAAACAAAATGTGTCTTTATTTATGCTTTTAATTTGAATTCTGGAACTGTCCCAACATGGTAATACACTTAACATTCAGTCAAATGCTGAAGAAAAATGGATCTGTTTTTCAGTAACTGCCTCCCGCCCACTCTGGCCGCTGTGAGACCCCTGTGCATATCCCCAGTCCTTTGCACACAGTCCAGGGTGTGCATGGACTCTCCCCTGCATGGAGTCCATGGGGCTGAGCTGCCTGCAGGAGCTGAGACGGGTCCCCAAGCCGCTGGAGCCGAGTTTAATTAGGGGTGTCAATCAGCAGGCAGGCTATGCGGGATGCAGAGGAATGAGGTCCGGCGTGGACACTGAGGCCTGGCCATCTTCCCCCCACTGCCCTGCAGGCTGCCGCAGCCCGGAGTGAGCGCAGTGCCCATCACTGCTGCCTCCTTCCCCTGCCATGGTAGGGTGGCGCCTTGGCCCAGCCCTTAGCCCTGGGGGCACCTAGGATCTGAAGTCCTACTGCCGCCTCCTGCACTGTGCCCCACCTTCCCTGGGCTCCTGCGGCCAGGACCCTGACCCTTGAGGACAGGGACGTGCAGAGTCCTGCTGCCTCATCCTTGACCAGATCACGGGGCCTGGAGGAGGCCTTTCTGCTGCACTGTCTTTTCAGCCCAGCTTTCACTGCAGACCCCTCAGTCCAGCACCTGCCTTCCCCTGGCTCCTCTGCAGCGTCTGTACTAGGAAAGGCCTTCACAGGTTCCCGGGCGAGGACCCTCCTGGGGAAGGATGGCCTAGGTCCCTTCTCCCATAACCAACGGACTGCACCCAGGGAGTGACCACCCTAGGACCACCGCAGGCTCTCTGGTGGTTATGCCCCAGGCCCACAGCAGGCAGAGAGCTTGGGGCTGTCAGGTCAGATGGCTTCTGTCTCGGAGGAAAGAAGACAGGCATGGCCAGGCTCCTCTGACTGCACAGCCCCACCAGCTTGAGTTGCTTCCTGGGGCTCCCTGCGCAGGTGGACCACCCCTTGCCCCCCCCGGAAACCTTGTGCCTGCAGATACTGATAAACATGGACCTCTCTTCAAAAGGGGCGACCAGGCAAGACAGCTGTGAGCCCGGGTTTAGGCCACCTCAGCTCCCAGATTCCACCATCCTCGCCCTGGGCCTCCCTGCAGCGGCCTCACAGGGCCCCAGGGGCTGGTGAAGATTGCCTAGCTGGACGGATGATGGGTGACCACCCTGTCCACCCAGGGTGCGACGCCTTGTGGGTGCCTTGTGGGGCTGGGCCACGGTTGAGAGGGGAGGAAAAGCAAGCTCTGATAGGAAGAGAACACCAGGAGGACGAGGAGGAGCCGCCGAGCAGTACAGCGAGGTTGCCGGGTCGCAGCAGGCTCTTGGCCATCCCTGCTCTGAGCAGGCCCTGCTGCCTGTGCTCCAAACACCAGCCACAAAACCCTGACATTCACAAAACACTCTGGGGTCTCCTGTGCCCCAGATTCGCTACAGGCCTCAGCCAGAGGGGTAAGCTGGCATCCTGCCTTGGAATGTCACCGAACTGCACCTGCCCAGAGCCCCTGGTTCCCAGCACGAGTCCTACTTCTGCCCTTGCTCACTTACCAAGTGAGCCTCTTGGGTCATCTCCAGGAGCCCAGAGTTCAGAGCCCTCCTCCCAGGGGTGGCCTGGAAGCTTGTTCCAGTGCCGAGTCCACGAGGACGAGTAACCCCTGCTTTCCAGCCCCCTGTGTGGCTCTCAGAGCATGCTTTCTGCGTGCGCCCTGCCATCCACAGGTGCTGTCAAGCTCCTTGTGAGCCTGGGGGTGCCTGTCAGATCATGGTACCACCTCGAGACAGTCCTGTCCCCCACTCGCTCTGGCTCCCTGGCCCGGACAGTCCTCGGGTTACAGAGCAGCCAGGAGGCCCTGCAGTTGGGGTCCTGACTTCCTTAGTCATCTGCAAGGCAAAGGCCACACCTGGCAGCAGCAAAGGCAGCCAGCCTGGGGCCTCACCTCGAGAGGCGCACACGATTAGGACGCCCTGGAGACCCCGGGTCCAGAGAGCCACAACACACCTCACTGACTCCAAGGAGAGAAGGAGAGAAGGCCAGCAAGTGACTCTCGGAAGGACGGTGAGCACCCTGCGGACATCCTGGCACAGACGGACATCTCCAGGGGAATCCCCAGTCCATAGACATAGTGTCCAGAGGAATCCCCAGCGGGGCAGCAGCCAGGACGGCCCACGTGTCCCGCTGCCACAGCACAGGCTGCCACTGTGCGCGGGGTGCCCTAGCTGGGGGCAGCACGCAGCCACGCCACAGGGGAGTCACACCACGGCTGAGCCCCGGGGACAGGCCTGGGGATGCCGTGACAGCAGGGGAGGACGGGCACGCATCCCAGGCCAGCTGTGCCTCAGGGGCAGGCCAACTGGAAGGCGTGGAGAATCAGCCATTTCCTCCACCTGAAGGAGCCCCTGAGGACAGCCGCAGCATCTGCCCCGTGGCTTGGCCAGGGTTCCACGGGGAAATGTGGAAAACAAAGTCGTCTCTCTTTAGGGGGCAGGGGAGGGGGCTCAGAGAGAGAAAAACAATCTTCTCAGACGCTCAGAGCACGGAAGCAAGTGGAAAACGATCAGTCCGGTTTTCCATAAGTCACAACAAGAGAATCGTGTTCCCAAACTCAGTGGGAAATGCCCTTGCTATATCCCTGCCAGGTGCCCCAGCGCAGGGTCTAGCCCCTGGGGGCCAGTGGCCCTCGGTAGCTGAGGGGCAGGCAGTGAGTGGTAGGCGCTGGGCTGACAGACCTGAGCCCTGGTGTAGCACCAAGGCCGCCCCTTGGAGCCCCACGTCCTTTCTGCTTATCACCCCTGGTTCAGCAGGCACTCACTGTGACACATGGGTGATGGGGGTCAGCAGCGCCTCCCCATCCAGGTCCAGGTCCTCAGCAAAGCTGTTGGTTCTCATGAAATGGGCCGTGCTCACTTCCAGCAGTGTGGGACTCTTTTTCACTGTTGGGAAAGATGCGGGGCAGCGTGTTAGGCATGATGGCAGAGGGGCCCAGGGCTGCTCAGAGCTTAGATGCCAACTCAGACCTGCCTTTCTCAAACCCCTGGAGCCTTCCCACGAGCAGGTAAGAGACCCACTCACAGCGCCGGGGAGGAGTGGAGGCGACGTAAGAAGTCTCGGCACAGGGATTGGCTGGGTTCACCATGGCCCCCACAGGCCTGAGCCCTCAGTGGCCAAGGTGCAGCTGAGAGCCAGCGGGAAGGGCTTCCTAGGTGGTGCTACAGGTAGAGAGCTTGCGTGTCAGTGCAGGAGATGTAAGAGATGCAGGTTTGATCCCTGGGTCCAGAAGACCCACTGGAGGAGGGAAGGGCAGCCCACCCAACATTCTTGCCTGGAGAAGTCCATGGACAGAGGAGCCTGATGGGCTACAGTCTATGGGGTCACAAAAGAGTCAGACACGACTGAGTGACTTATCATGCACGACATCGCCTCAGAGTGAGGACTGTGGCCGGGCTCAGCTCAGGGGTCGGCCTCTCCTCAGGTTCACACCAGACATTAGGGTCGAGAATAACTGACAAGCGCAGATTTGGTAAGACGCTGGTTCCCATCACTGTCCACGGTCATGTGGACAGACACAGGGCAGTAGGACTTCTGCTCATGAAGAGTCGGAGGTCGGGTGTGGGGAAGCCACAGAGCTCCTGGCCCCTTGCACCCACTGCCTGCACCCTGAGGGAGGCACAGGAACCAGTCAACAGCCCATGTTAGCATTCAGATTCCTGGGCCCACCTGCAGTGGGCTGGTGCTGGCCCTCAGGGCTGACTAAGAGTACCTGTCAGTCCCCGGATTTGCAATCTGGACCCTTGTGTTTTTTTTTTTTTTTTTCATTTAAAGTTTGTATTGTAAAATAAGTACTTGCAAAAAGTGAGGCAAGTCAAAGATTCACAAAGCCCTTCCTCCCCCGTGAGCTCATTAGTGTTAACCACCAACTAGATACTGAGCTCATCCCTCTCTGCTCATCAGAGCAGCTGGCACCTGGTGGGACTTGCATTTACACACACATGATGTTCCTGCCACTCTGCAACGTGCCCATCTCATTTTTCTACAGGTATGTAGGCATGGACCTAAGTCTTACTTGAGTAGTTGCACGACAGTCTGTAGCTTAGATCTGCTAGTTAACTCAGCCAGTCCATGTTTGATGGACATCTGGTTCCATGAGCTTTAAGCCTCTACTTTAAGACAATGATGCACCATCCATCTTTATGGAAACCTGACACATTAAGGCAGGTGAGAGGGCGTTTCCTTGGTAGTTTTAATAGATGTTGCTGAATTGTTTTCCCCAGGGGTCGTATCAGGCTCTACCAGTAGTGCGCAAACATGGCGGTCTCCCCACATCCATGCTGGCACCAGCCTTTGGCAGTCTTTTCGGGGCCCACCAAACACAGACGAAGACTGGCATGCTCTTTTTCCTTCTACATTGAATGCCTTTTGTGGCTCTGAGGCTATTTGGTTTTCCTCTTGTGGAATTATCTGTTCGTATCTTTTACTCATTTTTGTTCGTCAGTTTGTAGGAAAATTTCAATATGTTAGATAGAGATAATTAACCCTTTGTCATTTGAGGTTCCCAAGTCTACCTTCAGTGTTTTAACCTTAATTATGGCTTTGTCATAGGAAATTTTTTGATGATTTTGGAGCTGTACCTATAACACATTAAAAAGCAGAGACATCACTTTGCTGACAAAGATCTGTATAGGCAAAGATATGGTTTTTCCAGGAGTCATGTACAGATCTGAGACTTGGACCATAAAGAAGGACAAGAGCTGAAGAATTGATGCTTTCGAACTGTGGTGCTGGAGAAGACTCGAGAGTCCCCCGGAGAGTGAGGAGATTAAACCAGTCAGTCCTAAAGGAAATCAACCCTGAATATTCATTGGAAGGACTGATGCTGAAGCTGAAGTGCCAATACTTTGGCCACCTGATGCAAAGAGCTGACTCATTGGAAAAGACCCCAATGCAGGGAAAGATTGAGGGCAAGGAAAAAAGGGGATGATAGAGGATGAGATGGTTGGATGGCATCACCTACTCAATGGACCTGAGTTTGAGCAAACTCCAAGAGATAGTGAAGGACAAGGAAGCCTGGCGTGCTCTAGTCCATGGGGTCATAAAGAGCTGGACATGACTTTGCAACTGAGCAACAACAACCACCTATCTTTTGCTTCTGAAAAAGAGAACTATCTCCTAAATGTAAGTGTGTGTGTACATTCTAATACATTTAGCACTTAGGCCTCACATTGTAGGAAGTCATCAACAGTCAGAAAATGAAAATGTGAATAGTACTGTATTCAATCGTACTGAAAAAACTAAAGCGAAACACAAACTAAAGTTTCTTCAAGAAAACATAGGAGAAAACCTCTGGACCTTGGTTTTGGCAATGAGTATTGAAGTATGGAACCAAAAACTCAGTCTGTGAGCAGGAAAAAAAAAGAAAAACTGGACTTCATCAAAATTAAAAGCATTTGCTCTGTAAGAGACACTGCTAAGAGAATGTAAAGACAAGTCATAGACTTGAAAAAAATGTTTACATGTCACGTCTCTGGTCAAGGGCATTTTTCCAGAATGTATAAAGAACTCTTCAACCCAATTTGAAAAAATGGATTACTAATAAGCTCATGGGGAGATGCCCAATTCAATCAATATTAGTAATTGTTAGGGGAATGCAAACTAAATCCACAACAAGCTACCATTATACCCTTATTGAAATGACTAAAATTTTTAAGTGGTAGCAATTTTGGATATTTGGAAAAGAATAAAGTTAGAGCCTTATTGTTCACTTTAAGAAATTCAAGTCTGACAATATGGTATACTCATGAAGACGCAGAGCAACTAGAATTATTCATGTTGCTGGTGGATTGCAAACTAAATCCACAACAAGCTACCATTATACCCTTATTGAAATGACTAAAATTTTTAAGTGGTAGCAATTTTGGATATTTGGAAAAGAATAAAGTTAGAGCCTTATTGTTCACTTTAAGAAATTCAAGTCTGACAATATGGTATACTCATGAAGACGCAGAGCAACTAGAATTATTCATGTTGCTGGTGGAAATGCAAAATTATGCAGCCACATTGGAAAAGGGTTTAGCGGTTTCCTTTAGTGTTAAACATAGGTTTATCTTGTGACCCACTGGTCCCTGTCCCAGTTATTCAAGTGAACTGAAAATTTACATTCACAAAAACTTGTACATAAATGTGTCTCACAGTTTCACTGACAATTGCCAAAACCTGGAGGCAACTAGGATGCGCTTCAGTGGGTGAGATGGTGAGCTCTTTGTGGAGTGTCCATACAACAGAATACCACCCAGCACCCAGAAGGAACAGACCCACGATACAACGGAATACCATCCAGAAGGAACAGACCCATGATACAACGGAATACCACCCAGCACCCAGCAGGAACGGACCCATGATACAATGGAATACCACCCAGCACCCAGAAGGAATGGACCCATGATACAACGGAATTCCACCCAGCACCCAGCAGGAATGGACCCATGATACAACAGAATACCACCCAGCAGGAACGGACCCATGATACAACGGAATACCATCCAGAAGGAACGGACCCATGATAAACGGAATTCCACCCAGCACCCAGAAGGAACGGACCCATGATACAATGGAATACCACCCAGCACCCAGAAGGAATGGACCCATGATACAACGGAATTCCACCCAGCACCCAGAAGGAATGGACCCATGATACAATGGAATACCACCCAGCACCCAGAAGGAACGGACCCATGATACAACGGAATACCACCCAGCACCCAGAAGGAACGGACCCATGATACAACGGAATACCACCCAGCACCCAGAAGGAACGGACCCATGATACAACGGAATACCACCCAGCACCCAGAAGGAACGGACCCATGATACAACGGAATACCACCCAGCACCCAGAAGGAACGGACCCATGATACAACGGAATACCACCCAGCACCCAGAAGGAACGGACCCATGATACAACGGAATACCACCCAGCACCCAGAAGGAACGGACCCATGATACAACGGAATACCACCCAGCACCCAGAAGGAACGGACCCATGATACAACGGAATACCACCCAGCACCCAGAAGGAACGGACCCATGATACAACGGAATACCACCCAGCACCCAGAAGGAACGGACCCATGATACAACGGAATACCACCCAGCACCCAGAAGGAACGGACCCATGATACAACGGAATACCACCCAGCACCCAGAAGGAACGGACCCATGATACAACGGAATACCACCCAGCACCCAGAAGGAACGGACCCATGATACAACGGAATACCACCCAGCACCCAGAAGGAACGGACCCATGATACAACGGAATACCACCCAGCACCCAGAAGGAACGGACCCATGATACAACGGAATACCACCCAGCACCCAGAAGGAACGGACCCATGATACAACGGAATACCACCCAGCACCCAGAAGGAACGGACCCATGATACAACGGAATACCACCCAGCACCCAGAAGGAACGGACCCATGATACAACGGAATACCACCCAGCACCCAGAAGGAACGGACCCATGATACAACGGAATACCACCCAGCACCCAGAAGGAACGGACCCATGATACAACGGAATACCACCCAGCACCCAGAAGGAACGGACCCATGATACAACGGAATACCACCCAGCACCCAGAAGGAACGGACCCATGATACAACGGAATACCACCCAGCACCCAGAAGGAACGGACCCATGATACAACGGAATACCACCCAGCACCCAGAAGGAACGGACCCATGATGCAACGGAATACCACCCAGCACCCAGAAGGAACGGACCCACGATACAACGGAATACCATCCAGCAGGAACGGACCCACGATACAACGGAATACCACCCAGCACCCAGAAGGAATGGACCCGTGATACAACGGAATACCACCCAGCAGCCAGAAGGAATGGACCCATGATACAGCGGAATACCACCCAGAAGGAACGGACCCGTGACCCACGCAACAGCATGGGCGCATCGCGCATGCATTTGGCTAAGCAGTGAACGAAGCCAGCTGCAAAAGGCCACGTATTATATGATGTCATTTATATGACATCATTTATATGACATTCTGGAACAGGCAAGACCACAGGGACATAAAACAGATCGGGGACTGCTAGTACTTAGGGGAGGGGGAGCACTTAACTTCAGAAGAGCTGCACCCCGGAATTTTACAGGCTACGGGACTTCTCCATATGCTGATGTGATGCCACATACACAACTCCAAGCATTTGTCAAAGCCCATAGAACTGGTGCATCTCCAAGAGTAAATTTCACCATCTACACCACCACCACTCGCCCCCCCACCCCAGCCCCCTACCAAAATAAGCCTGTTCTAGGATCCAGGATGGAAAGCAGACTGTGCCGAGTGAGCTCGGTATTGCAAATGTAACACAGCGGTGTGAGGAGAGCGGAAGAAGGAGCTGACCTACGAATCCTGGGGAAGCCATCATTCACTGGACACGGTTAAACTGAACTCATAAACACAGTATTCTAGGTGGTAAGTTTGTTTCTCAAGGGGCACTACGGGTACCCTTGAATAAGTAGATTTATAGATGGTGGGAGCAAGGGAAGTAACAGAGTTGGGGGGTGGTGAGTGAACCGGTAATGAGAAAATACCAGAATGAACTCATACTTGACACAGACAGAAAAAAATATAGACGTGTGCACACTTGGTTATTTTCATATGTACATATTTCCTAGCTCTGTCCATTGAGAGACTCCAGAAGCAGTGACAACCCCAGAGCAGTGAGCACATCCAGTGCCCAGATCTGGCTTCTAAATCCTATATATTCTCCAGTAAAAGGAACCAGGACTCTGACAGAATGGTGATTCTAGGGCTAGGGCAGAGAGCACGTAAGATGAGTCTGAAGTACTGTCTAGTGCTAGAAAGGAAAGAAATGCTCAAAAGTGAATAAATGAGAAGGATGAGGGCATGACAAGTGGGGACAGGAGCTCTCTGTCCAGTGTCCAAAGCGACAGTAACTTGAGCAACAAAATTATATTAATGACACAATGATTAGATTACAGCTCAAAAGATACATATTCCTGAGTCCATACTGATGTGAAAGAGAAGTATACATCTTCCTTACAGAAGAATTTCAAATAATAAATGTAGAAAGACTGAGGGGAAAAAAATCACCACTAGAACACCTCCGTGTTACTTGCTATAAGCAAGATCCACAGATGAATGCTAAAATCAGTAGGTGAAACTTTTAAGGAAAAACTTCAAAAGCTCTCCCCTCTAATCTTTGTTCATTTCTGTGGTGGTTTTAACATATGTTCACCAGTGCTTTGCCATTCATTCTGGCAGGATAGAGTGTAACTCCCCACCCCTTGGGTGTGGGCTGGAATGAATAGTGACTCCCTTCTCATGATTTGACTGTGGAAAGGGAAAAATGCGAAATAAGGCTGGATGACACCCTTTAACCAAGTGGGTCAAGGTTAACAGTACCAGTGATAAACCATGTTGATGTCATGAACTGTGACATGGTATGAGGAGAAAAGCATCTCACTTCATGGCATTCTTCCCCCAAACCCTAGTCTAATCCCGAGGAAGCAGTGACAAACCCAAACCACGGGGTCACGACACCTGACTAGCATTCCTGAAAAATGTTAAGGAGACACATGGAAAACAAGGAGGGGCTAAGATTGGCTGTCACGGATCAGAGAAAATTAAGGAGAACTGACTAAATGTAATGGTTGATCTTAGAACAGAAAAAGGATATTAGCAGTTAAACTAGTAAAACCCAGATAAATGAATGAAACTGTCGCTTAACTACTAGTGTTGCTGCAATGTTAACTTAGTTTTGATAATTGTACCATGGTTATATAAGATGCTAACATTAGGGGAAGCTGGTGAGAGGTATATGGGGACTCTGTACTATTTTATCTCTCTGTAAATAAAAATATTATTTTTAAATGAGGGGAAGAAAAAACCTTGTATACAGTAGTACAAAAAATCTCTAGTATCTAATTAAGGATATGCAAGAACTCTGGAGAAATCACAAAGCCTCAATGAGAGACATTCAAGAAGACGTAGATAAAGGTTTGCTCCATTGATTAGAAAACTCAATAGTAAGAAGATTCCCCGCAAATCGTAATGAAAATCCCATGGTTTCTGTGTCGGAACCCTGGCAAGCTGATTCTAAAATGACTGCAAGCACAAAAGGCCAGGAATCAACAAGATTCTTGAACAACAACGAGGCAAGAGGCCTTGCTCTGCTAGACACCAGTGCCTGTTACCAAGCGGCAGTCGTTGAGGCGCCGCCGATGCAGAGAGAGACAGACGGCCTAAGGGGACGGGACTGACTAGAAACAGCCCCCACACAGACGAACGCTTGTGTATCAGAGGTGGCCTGCAGATGGTGGGACGAGGACCTTCAGGGGCAGCTGGCTGTTCACATGAGGGAGATGTTGAACTGGACCCTTACCTCACACCATACATCAACAGTTCATTAATGGCATTCCTGGCAGTTATGAACTAATGAAGAGAAAACTATAAAGACTTTCTGGCTGACTCTAGAAGATCTTCATGACCTCAGGGTTTTGAAGAATTTTCTAAGACTTCAGCAATAACCATAAAGGAAAAGATTGATTAATTCAACTACATTAAAATTGAGACCTTTTGGCTTAGCAGGTAAAGAACCCACTTGCAATGCAAGAGATAGAGAAGGCATGGGTTTGATCCCTGGGTCAGGAAGGTCCCCTGGAAGAGGAAATGGCAACCCACTTGTAGTCTTGCTTGAAAAATGCTGTGGACTGAGGGACCTGGTGGGCTATAGTCCATTGGGTTGCAGAGTCCCATGCAACTTGGCAACGAAACAACAATCATCAGACAACGTATTTAAGAGTAAAAAGCCAACCACAGAAGAGTATCCACAAAATACAAATAATTCCTACACATCAATAAGAAAAATGTTAGCAACTTAATGAAAAATAGGGCAAGAGACAAGCATAGCACAAAAGAGGAATCCAAATGGCTGATGAGCATGTGGAAAGGTGTTGTGCCTGACTTGCGATCACAGAGGTGTAAATAAACTCAGGGAGCTCACAGCCCATGGGGGCGAGGGCAGACTTCGAGCAGGAAGCTGCACAGACATCACTTAGTCACACCCTGGAGAAGGGCTCCGAGTGAAGGGCTGTTTGCCCGTGACATTCTCGGAGAGCTCAGGAAAGGGACGGGTAAGTCTTGAAGAATGCGTGCGCATTCAAAGGCTCCCAGTTCTGGGACCTGGCAGGAACATTTATGGCCCCCATTTTAGAGATTTGGGGCTGAGATTCAAGTACCCTGGGTTATATTATTCAGTTGTCAAGTGACAGAGTTAGAACTTCATCCAGGATTCAAATGTTCTCTCAAAAAAAAAAAGAAAGGAAAAACGAGCACAAATACATATTTTTATGTCTGCATCACTTGTATACAGAAGGAAGGAACAGCAGAGCGGTGGCTGGAAAGTGGAGCTACTTTCCAAGCACCCAAGATGACAGGTGCCGTCCCCAAAGCCCCGGGGCCAAGGGCAAGCCACCTGACCCCTGACAAAGGCTCATCCCTGGTGTTTCAGGAAAGTTAACTGTGCACGTCGGTTGCCTCGTCAGAGCAGTCAGGGCCTGCACCTGCCAGAGGAGAATGTGTGATGCTTGGTTTTATCCTGAGAACAGCATATGAGGCCCCCACAGCAAGGAGCAAAGAAAGGGGCTCCACATGTTTGGGTTTTCCCAATAGACAGGAATGGCACTTTTTTGCCCACTCCTATGTCGGATGTGGGATCTGCCTCCCCTATCACAGGCAGGCAGCAGTCAGAGCCACAAACCCTCCCCCATTTCCCACCTGTAGTCCCAGCCTGGTCAGGCTCCTGCAAGAAGGTACAGGGAGTGTGGCGGGGTTGGGAAGTGGATTTGTATCCTTAGCAGACACAGTGGCCTACTGCCCCTTCGGGCCAAGGTTTGGGGTGAGTGCTGTGTCCCAAGAAACCTGGCTTCTCATCGCCAACTTCAAGGAGACTGTGGTTGGTGTTTTGCAAAGATGTGAGAAAACCAACAGCTCTGGCCTTGGAACTGCAGAGCAGGCTGAGCCCTTGGTGGACTCAGCAACCTGTGTGGACACCCAGGCCCCTAGGAGGGCATCAGAGCTATGCCAGGTGAACCCTCCAGAGTGCCAGACCTTGGGAAAAGAGCCCTGCATCCTGGCGACAGTGAAGTCACACTTTCATGGGACAGTCCCAGTTTTCGGTGCTTTAATTCCTTGGCTGCCTTTGCCTTGTTAAGGCCAGAATCTGGGCCTAAGTTTTCAAGGCAGAACAAAACAATTTTGTTTTCTAGGAAAATGGGAGGTCTGGGATGGCGAACGCAGCCTCTGGCGTGGCGACTACCACAGCTGGCGACACCGGCTGCCAAGTCTCACCCTCTCTCCAGAGAACAGGAACCAAACAACACAGCATCTTTCCTTCTAGCCAGTGGGTCCACTTTGTAGGGTGACTTGAATTTTCTTTAAAAAAATATGGGCACCGAAAAAAGACTGGAAGGAAATTGATCAAAATACTGTTTGTGTTTAGGGAGAAGAGACTGGATGATTTTCATTTCTTCCCTTACGGTGTTCACGATTTCTATCCTGGATGATACTTTCTCAAGCCAGGAAACAATATTTTACGGAAGTCACCCCTGTCTGTACTTTGCCCCATCCCACAGCCCTGCACATCCATCCTGGAGTTATATCAGAATATGTGAGAGCACCCTTCGTCCTTCCACCTGATCTGGAACTGCCCACGTGCCTGAACAGAGCTCTCCTCCTACCGCAGGTATCTCCCCAGCCTTCTGTTTCCGGGACCACCTGGTCTTTGGCTTTCCATCCAGCCTCTCTCCCTGGTCCAGTCCCTCACTCTCACAGGAAGTCCAGCTGATCCCCAACACTGGAACATACTTGGCTTCTACACAATGCAGGAAGGGAATTCCCATCTTTCTTCCCCAGTTGTGGCCTCATTTCTTTGTCACAGCAGCTCTGCAGGATTGCAGCTTTGATTCGCATCTCTTGATGAGCAAACCAGTTTAAAAGGCTAAAAATGATGCCCTGGACCACACAGACCAGGCCAGGACGTCAGCACCAAGTCAGACCTGCCGTAAGGCCCCAGCCCCTCCCCACTGCCCCCTGTCCTCAGGAGAGTCCCTCTGGTGTCTGGGCCTTCACCTGATTCTCCCCCTGGTGACTGATTAAAATCCTACTGAGCCCTTCACAGGGCCTTCCAAAGCTCTTAAGGCTGCCCCCTCTTCTGGATGGGTATGGGGCTTATGCGTGCTGGGACCACAGGTCTGCCAGTCCCTTGGCACGGCACCTTGCCTTCCACCTCCCCCCATCCCCCTCCAGGGCCTGGCACAGACATGTTCCCCGAGCCAGTTCTCTCGACAAGGACAAACAAGCTGCCCCTGTCCTTCCCAAGTCAAAGCCCCTTCCCACCTGCCTGCCTCAACCTCCCCCCCCCCACCAAAAGTCCACCCCCTCTTGGCAGATTTGCCAAAGCCCTGCAGATCGTGCACTGTGAACAAGAACCCCCTCCCCAGGGCATCCGGACAGCTGCAGCCAGACCCTGCGTGACATTGCTGAGCTGAGGCCCCAGGTCTGTGCCAGCTGCTCATGCCCGGCTCACAGACCACAAGCCAGCATTGCTGCGTCGCCACCTGTGTCTCCACTCAGAGGCGAGAAGTAAGGGACACGGACAGAAAGTAAAAGCCATTCCCACAACAGCTGCCAGGAACAGGGCAGAGAGTGGAGTGAAAATGTATATTCACAGCTGGCACCCAGTTCCGCTTAGGAAAATACCTTGCTTGAGTGGACACCTGTTGTTTGTGCCTGTCCAGCAGCGAGGCCTGGCTTCTGGGAACAGCTTCTCGAATATTCCTTGGGGGAGGGTGGGCTGCTTCTTCCCTGTTCTTGAGGCCACAGGATACAGGTACCTACTGGTCATCCCCAGAGAGGGCCCGTGGCCCAGGCCTTGGCCTTAGGAGGCACAGAGGCAGGTCCAAAAATGGCTCATACCCCATTTGGGGCTGTTGAGAGCCTGGCCCCAGACTCTGGCTAATGTGATGGGGAAAGTGGTGACCTCTTTGGGCTGGGCTTACTGAGCTGGTAGCCATCTTGCCCCCTTCAGAAAGTGGCTGCCTGAGGACACGGCCATCCCAGGGGCAATGGGAGGGGGGGAGCAGAAGGAACAGGGAGGCCGAGGGGAGAGCACAGAAAAGGGGAAGAGTGAGAGCAAGCAGACGAGATCATCCCAGCCCCTGGTCCAGCTGTGCCTGAAACAGCTGGGTCCAGTTGTGCGAGCCAAAACATGTCCTCTCTCTGTTTCAGCTAGATGGAGTTGGGGTTCCATTGTTTGTTACCAAGAGACTCTTCAGGAATGTGTGTGACAAACTTGGGGGTGAGGCTTGAGCCCAAGGGGGTGGGTCTGAGCAGTCAGGGTCACACAGGAGCTGGATTATTCACACTCCCCTCACTGTGGTTTGGGGGCTACAGGGCAGAGGAACAAAAGCAGGTGGGAAGGAGCTCCCTCCGTGATGGCCCAGGGGGTTGTCAGAAGGTGGCTCCCTAAAGCCAGAGGCTGGTGCTGCTGCTGCAGGGTTGTTTAAAGGCAACTGTGGAACGTGCTGGATCTCACGTCAGTCAAAGGCATGCAGCTTAGATTGGACATGAGCATGACCATGATGTGGACAGTCCCATGTGACCAACCCGGGGGAGGACACTGGCCTTCTCTAGTCCCAGAGGTGAGGGCACGGAGGACCCTGGTCCCTAGCACTCGCCTCTGCACTGGTGCACAGGCCTCAGCACACACAAATCTGAGAGAAGGAAAATGGCTGTGCAGGACTAAGGGTGGGGTCCAAAAAGCGGGGGTGCTCAGGAGCACATGCGGCAACAGAGCCAGGACAGGGTCAACCCCAAGAGAGCACAGGAAATGGAAGGGGAGCAACAAAGCCACCCACACAACTCGGGCAACCCTCTGGGGTCTCTGTGCTCCGGGAAGTCACTGTCCACGTCTCCTAAGACGCAGTTCCCGGGGACGGTTCCCGGCAGCAAGAGCAGCCCCGGGAAACGCTAATATACAATGGAATCTGGGTTAAGCACTGTCTTCTCCAAGAGTTGAGCTCACAGGACATTCCCAAGAAACCTCTGGAGAGGTGGGGAGGAAAGTTTCTGGAGGTCTTTGGATGAAGAAAACAAAAAAATGGCCTTGATTTTCAAGGCAAAATTACAGAGGAAGAAAAAAATGTTTTTAATCTAATTAAGAGCGATCTTTTCACCTTCATCACAACATCGCGGAAATGTGCCAGTTCTTAACTTCACACAATAATCAAAGCAATTAGTGAGGGAGAAGCCTTGGAAACTGGTGCAGATGTTCTCAGAATGTTTAACAGGGAAATGAGTTGCAGGCCTCATTCTCAGCATCCGGCTCCAGGCCCTGGCTACCAAATCCAGACATCTGCTTGGGCCCCACCCCCAGGCCCCGAGGGCGCGGGCTTGAGAAACACAGGTCCCTTCCCAGGCCGCCTCCCAGCCAGGCCAGATCCAGGGCTGAGCGGCTCCCCACAGCTCCCCACGCTGGAGCCTGGACGCAGAGCTGCCCCAGAGCTGGTAAGGGGGAGGCTTAACGTCAAAATTATATTAACAACTGATGTCAAAGATAATCAACGCAGCCTGGCTCCCCCCTCACCCCACGGATCCCTGCTGGTTGCAGGAGTACTGGAGGCAGGGAGAGGGCAAGGGGCCCTGCAGAGAGCTCTCAGCTCTGACACAGCCCCCACCGAGTTTGCACAAACACCACTTCATGGAAAGACATGGTGGCCTCGATCTGGTGTGGCCCCCACCCAGGCCCCATTCCAATGCTGCTAGCCTCTTCATGGGCCCAGGAGTCAAACTGGTCGAATATGAGGAAATTTCCAATAATCAGAAAAAAAAAAAAAAGAAAAACGTGGAGGAACAAGGACGGCACTTGCAGAGGAAACAGCCCACAGCAGAGGGCAGAGGGCCGCAAGGTTAGTATCAGCCGGCTGTGGGAGACAGGACCCCAGCTGGCTCGGTCAGCTTAGCAAATCTCGGAGACCTGGGCGTATGGCAGGCATCAGGGACACGGAGGTAAAGAGCACATGATCCTTGTTCTCAAGGACACAGGCAGCACGGGGGCCTCACTGTGTACCCTCAGCACTCACGTTCCATGAGCACCAAAGGCCCCTAACGCAGGCCTGCCAGATGCTTTTCTGAGCACTATCTCTGACCTCGGGGGCCTGCTGAGCCACACACAGGGCAGGCCAGGAGTGACGCACAATGAACCCCCGAGGGGTAGCTTTCAGCAGTGAGAGATAAACACCCTAAGCTTCTTGAGCAGCTGGTGGAGCAACTCTGAGTGTTCTCTGTGGCTTCCCAGCTGCCCGAAATGGAGCTCTCCCTCAGCAGGCATTCCCAGGGTGGATGTGGGACGCACGGAAACCGACCTGAGACTGACAGGAGGCTGTGCTTTCAGCAGGGGAGTGGCAAGGTCTGCTTTAAAAGAACTCCCTTGGACTGTGACGTGCCGTATGGAGGAGAGGCGGAAGAGTGGCGACCGACGGGTGAAGAGTGGAGGGCAGCGACTGAGAGACATGGAGGCAGCTCTGAGCAGGGAGATGCGAAGGCAAAGAGCGCTCAAAGCTCGGGAGGTTGCCAAGGCCTGCTGATGGACACGGGCACTGGGGAGAAGGTGTCCTTTTTAAAGGTTTCCATTCAGCTTAGTGCAAAACAGTATGCTGCTCCCCTTGTGTCTGGTTTCACATCTCCCTACTTCTCCTCCCCCAAAGCATGAGACCAGAAAGGAGTGCAAATAAAACCACACTCAACGCATGCCTTTAGCAGCAGTAGGGAGCGGAACAGCGTGGCCTTCACATTACCTGTGAATTGAGAAATGAACCAAAGTCCAACAGCACAGCAGCCACCTGCCCACCACTGCGAAACTCTAGCGGAAGAGTCAGGAGATGAGGCTCACAATGCCCAGTCCGAGCATATTAGGGAAGTGAGTGACCTCAGCAAAAATAAACAAGTACCTCTGAGGAGACTTTCCTTCCCAGAAACCTCTGTCAGAATCCACTTTGTCAGAACTCTAGAAAGCACGCAAACGTTTATAGCACCCAGGTGAACAGCCAACCAAGAAAGAGGCGATTAAAAAACGAAAGCCCTGTGGCCTTTTTACTTGTTTTGACACTACCTCTGGCCCCCCACTCAGCAGTCTTGAAGATGGCCATCCACATTCCAAGTGTGGGATCTGAGCCCTTGGTTCTAGAGGGAGCAGAGTTGATCTTATGCTCCAGCAATTGTATCTGCTCTGTATTGTCTGGAGGCTTCCAGAGAGTGGTTGCCTTTATTTCCTCCACAAGGGAACTCAAGTGAAAAATGTTTCAAATTCTTAGAAAACACTGTGAGGGAGTCAAGCAAATTGCAGCCACCTGGGGACAGGATTACAGGTAAGGCATATGCAAGCTTCTAGTTCAATGACTAGAGCACTGGGAGCCTGGGAGGAAAAGCTGGGGGAAGTTGCTTTTGGAGATCAAGCCATTAAGATGCCTATGTAATACCGAAGAAATGAGAAAGCCAAGAGCCTGCCCAGGGCAAGATGCGTGCTCAGAAAAGTCCTGAGAACACACCAAGCTTCCATTTCTGGCTGGTCTCTCTGCCCACCTCAAGCAGGAAATGAAGGCTGAGGCAGAGTTGTAAACAGCCTGACCAAGTCTTGACGGCTTGTCCCAGCACAGAGCTAAACTGCAAAGGTTGGGAGAATTGTTTTGTTTTTACTTTTTCCCTCCTTCTTCCTCTTCTGACTCCGGCACTCAAGGAAATCTCTGTCAAAACACCAGCTGAACACAAGAACAGTGACCTTAGAGACCACACATGGCAAAGAATACAGATGTTGAAAAAAATAGCCAAGAAGTCACTAAACAGTTAACGTTCACAACAATGAAAAATAACTCCTGAGAAGGGGAAAGAATCTGCTGTTTAGAATTACTATATACAGTGTTCAAAATAGCCAGTTTTTAACAAAATTAGGAAGAAACAAGAAAGTATGGCTCATTGATAGAAGAAATTAATGGAAACCAACCCTAAGGAAGTGCAGACATTAAACTTACTAGACAAAGAGTTTAAATCAACTTTCTTAAAGATGTTCAAAGAACTGAAGGAAATCACAGACAAGCAACTAAAAAAAAACCATGAGAATGATGTATGAATAAAAAGAATACAGAAATTATGAAAAGGAATTAAACCTGACAAACATATGTAGAACACTCCACCCAACAACAGCAGAGTGCATTCATCTCAAGTATGCATGGAATATTCTCTAGGGTAGATTACATGTTAGACCACAAAGTAGTCTCAATAAAATTAAAAAAAATAAAATATGAAGTAACCAAATTGAGATTAGCCTAAAAACCAATAATAGAAGGAAAACTAGAAAATTAACAAATATGTGGAAATTAAACAACACACTTATTTAAAACTAATGGTCAAAGAAGACATTGCAAAGGAAAGTTTTTTAAAATTTAAGATAAAAATAAATACAACATACCAAAGCCTATGGAATGCAATGAAAGCAGTGCTCATAGAGAAAAATATAGTTATGAATGCCTGCATAAAGAATTTCAACAACTTTACAGCCCAAGGAACTATAAAAAGAAAAGTAAACTAAAACCAGTTAGCAGAAAAAGGAAATATTATGATAGTGGAGAAACGAATAGAAAAAACAATAGAATCAACTGAACAAAAAGTTGGTTACTTTTGAAAAGATCCAACAAAGTTGACAAACCCTTAGATGTAATGACTAAGAAAAAACTAGAGAAGATGCAAATAAAAACATACTGAAAGTGGGAACATTACAACTGATCATACAGAAATAAAAAGAAGTATACCAATGTTCTCATTCATGGATCACAACCTTGTCATGGTGAAGGGGCTTATGTAATGCAATGAAGCTATGGAGTCATGACATTTAGTGCCACCCAAGATGGATAGGTCATAGTGAAGAGCTCAGACAAAAGGAAAAGGAAATGGCAACCCACTAATTATTCCTGCCTGGAGAACCCCACAGACTATATGAAAAGGCAAAAAGATATGACACTGTAGCTTTAGAAGGGATGAAGAGGCTGAGCCAAAGTAGAAATGATGCCCAGTTGTGGATATGTCTGGTGGTAAAAGTCAAAGTCTGATGGTGTAAAGAACAATATTGCATAGAAACCTAGAATGTTAGGTCCATGAATCAAGGACGTGAGACAGAAAGAAGGAACATGAACATCTTAGGAGTCAGTGAACTAAAATGGATGGGAAAGGGAGAATTTAATCCAGATGACCATTATATGTTCTACTGTAGGCAAGAATACCTTAGAAGAAACAGAATAGTCCTCACAGTCAACAATAGAGTCTGAGATGCAGTACTTGGGTGCAGTCTCAAAAACGACAGAATGAGCTTGGTTCATTTCCAGGGTAAAACATTCAGCATCATGGTAATTCAAGGCTATGCTCCATCCACTAATGGCAAGACACTTCAGTATTCTTGCCTTGAGAACCCTGTGAACAGTATGAAAAGGCAAAAAGATAGGCCATTGAAAGATGATCTCCTCAGGCTGATAGGTGCCCAGTATGCTACTGGAGATCAGTGGAGAAATAACTCCAGAAAGAATGAAGATATGGAGCCAAAGCAACACCAGCACCCAGTTGTGGATGTAACTGGTGATGGAAGTAAAGTCCGATGCTGTAAAGAGCAATATTGCATAGGAATCTGGAATGTTAGGTCCAGGAATCAAGGCAAACTGGACATGGTCAAACAGGAGATGGCAAGAGTGAACATCAATATTTTAGGAATCAGCGAACTTAAATGGACTGGATAGGGTGAATTTAACTCAGATGACCATTGTATCTACTACTCTGGGCAAGAATCCCTTAGAAGAAGTGGAGTAGCCCTCATAGTCAACAAAAGCATCTGAAATGCAGTACTTGGGTTCAATCTCAAAAACAACAGAATGATCTCTGTTCGTTTCCAGGGCAAACCATTCAATATCACGGTAATCCAAGTCTGTGCCCCAACCAGTAATGCTGAAGAAGCTGAAGTTGAGTGGTTCTGTGAATACCTACAACACCTTCTAGAACTAACACCTAAAAAGAGATGTCCTTTTCATTATAAAGGACTGGATTGCAAAAGTAGGAAGTCAACAAACACCTGGAGTAACAGGCAAATTTGGACTTGGAGTACAGAATAAAGCAGGGCAAAGGCTAATAGAGTTTTGCCAAGAGAATGCACTGGTCATAGCAAACACCCTCTTCCAACCACACAAGAGAAGATTCTACACATGGACATCACCAGATGGTCAATACTGAAATAAAATTGATTATATTCTTTGTAGCCAAAGATGGAGAAGCTCTATACAGTCAGCAAAAACAAGACCAGGAGCTGACTGTGGCTCAGATCATGAACTTCTTATTGCCAAATTCAAACTGAAATTGAAGAAAGTAGGGAAAACCACTAGACCATTCAGGTATGACTTAAGTCAAATCGCTTATGAGTATACAGTGGAAATGACAAATAGATTCAAGGGATTAGATCTGATAGAATACCTGGAGAACTATGGATGGAGGTTCATGACATTGTACAGGAGGCAATGATCAAGACCATCCACAAGAAAAAGAAATGCAAAAAGGCAAAATGGTTGTCTGAGGAGGCCTTACAAATAGCTTCATACCTCACTCCAAAAGACATAGGGATTCATTTCTCTGAATCTACACACACTTCTCTCTAAACACCTACCTCAGTGTCCTTCACTTATGGGTTTACAAATCTGCTTCATTCTTTTAAATAGGTATTTCTTTTTAATGTAAATTATTTATTTGTTGTATTTAAGCCATTGTTTAGCGCCATGGTCCTAAAAATTAAATCAGTCACACATGGAACCTTCATTCCATGCTGTTGCTGCTAAATCACTTCAGTAGTATCCGACTCTGTGCGACCCCATAGACAGCCTCCTACCAGGCTCCTCTGTCCCTGGGATTCTCCAGGCAAGAACACTGGAGTGCGACCCCATAGACAGCCTCCTACCAGGCTCCTCTGTCCCTGGGATTCTCCAGGCAAGAACACTGGAGTGGGTTGCTGTTTCCTTCTCCATTCATTCCCTGACCAGCGATCAAATTCTAACTCCCTGCAGTACAAGTGTGGAGTCTTCTTTTTTTTAAATTAATTTATTTGTTATACTCCAGTTCAGTTGTGATAGTTTCTTTTGTACAACAATGTGACTCAGCTATAAGTATACATACATCCCTTCCTCTTGAGCCTCTCTCCTACCCCTGCCTCACCCCCTCTAGATCATCACAGAGCATTGAGCTGAACTCCTGTGCTATACAGCAGCTTCCCACTAGCTATTTTACACATGGTACTGTATATATGTGACTACTACTTTCTCGATCTGTCCTACGTTCTCCACCCCACCATGTCCACAAGTCCATTCTTTATGTCTAAGCATGCAGTCTTAACCATGGGACAACTAGGTAATTCCCTTAACTAGGAATTTCTTGATATTAGAGAATCTATTGCATTTATCCACCACTCCCCTTTTTTGCATTCCCAGCATTTAGTAAGTGCTGAACAAATATTTCTTTAACAAATGAGTGAATGAATGCATGAATGGCTTTTAATTGAATTCCAGAGCTAAAAGACATTTTTTTTTGACATTTCTACTTCTTTTTTTTTTTTTTTTGTATTTATTTATTTTTTTACACGAACTCCCAAGGCCATCTGTTTTATCCCCCACCCCCAACACATGTGTTAGATAGCATCATCAACTCAATGGACATGAGTCTGAGCAAACTCCAGGAGATAGCCACTCCAGTATTCTTGCCTAGGATAACCCATGGACAGAAAAGCCTGGCAGGCTACAGTCCACAGGGTGGCAGAAGGCCAGACACGACTCAGTGACGGACCAGAAACAATAACAAACAAAGGTGTGAAAAAGGAGAATTACAAACTCTCAGTGGCTGAGACTTTCAAAAGTCTTTCAAAAATTGATCATTCATCAAGAGTGTTATGCTGCCTGCTGTGTATAGACAATAGGAAATCAGGGAGCAAACAGGAAGCTTGGTTAGGAGGCTACAGCCAGTAATCCAAGCCAAAGATGGTGCATCTCAGATCAGTCAATGGCACTAGGAGTGATGAGAAGGAGTTGTTGTTTATTCGATCAGCTGTGTCCATCTCTTTGCCACCGCATGGACTGTAGCCCACCAGGCTCTGCTATCTGTGGGTTATCACAGGCAAGAGTACTGGAGTGGGTTGCTATTCTCTTTTCCAGGGGACCTTCCCAAATCAGGAATTGAATCCACACCTCCTGCTTTTCCAGGTGGGTTCTATACCACTGAGCCACGAGGGAAACCCAAGAAGGAATTAGTGTGTGTATGTGTGTCAGATTAGAGCTAACAAGATTTCTGCCCAACTTAGTGTGGAAGAAGAAGGAAAGAACACATAGTAGACAACATGGTTAGTACTTAAGTGAATTCTCTCCGTTAATTCTTTAAACACTTGAAGAGCTAGGACCAATCAGAGTCTCTTCATTCCGTGCCATCGTGGCCTCTTATCTCAGTGTTTCTTTGAACACATTTTTGTTTTAGTTTGCAGGCTTTGGGACCACAGGTTTCAATAAGTAACTTTGATGTAGAGTTGTGACATTAGATAAACTTCCTTTTGAGTAAAACTGAGTTAGAAACTAATAGATACCATTTGTTGAGTGGTAATTCATGCTCCCTTTAAGCCCTTGAGCAAAAATGTAGGGTGCACATTGTTTTCTCCCATTTCATAGATGAGAAAACTGAAGATAGTCAGGATTAAGTAATCTGCCCTAAATCACATGGGTAGCACGTGACAAAGTGGAGATCTGGACAAAGTTTTGACTCTAAGCCTTTGCCTTCTGTGCCTTTTCTATAAGCCCAGGGATATTTCTGACCCCTGGGGTAGAGATGGGGGACTGAAGGTGGTGAGTGTATAGAAACAAGAAGGAAAGGCCTTGAAGGTAGGAGTTCTGAGAAAATGAAATGAATGTGAATGTGAAGTTGCTCAGTCGTGTCCGACTCTTTGCGACCCCATGGACTACAGCCTACCAGGGTCCTCCATCCATGGGATTTTCCAGGCAAGAGTACTGGACCGGGGCGCCATTGCCTTCTCCAGGGGATCTTCCTGACACAGGGATCGAGCCAAGGTCTCCCACGTTGTAGGCAGACGCTTTCCCATCTGAGCCACCAGGGACTCAATGGAGGATCTCAAGAAAATGAAGATGACTGCTTTAACTCTTGGGTTACTGTAGTTGCCATTGTCCACAGAGGTGAGGAGAAGACTCATCTGCCGGTCATGCTTACAGAGGGATTGTTAGTCAATTAAGATTATTTTTCTTCCCACCGTCTTGTTGAGTTGATCATATAAGCAATTGGCCAACTCAAGGGTCTTATCAGTTTCAGCCCTGGATTCTTCCCTACTGCCCTTTGTCTACCCGGTGTCAAGCCTTAGAATTCCTTTTGGCCTTTTTCTTTTTTCTTCACTGTTTGACTTGAGTAACCTCAACTCCTTTATGAACTCTTTTCCCAACTCCCAGGGCACCCAACACAAGAGCGTGGGGTGCTAAAGAATGCATGTAAATAACCAGCTGGAGTCTGCAGTCATTTTCCTACCCACCCAAAGTCTCCAGAAAAAAAGAAATTNGTGAAAATAGAGAGTGAAAAAGTTGGCTTAAAGCTCAACATTCAGAAAATGAAGAACATGGCATCTGGTCCCATCACTTCATGGGAAATAGATGAGGAAACAGTAGAAACAGTGTCAGACTTTATTTTTTGGGGTTCTAAAATCACTGCAGATGGTGACTGCAGCCATGAAATTAAAAGATGCTTACTCCTTGGAAGAAAAGTTATGACCAACCTAGATAGTATATTCAAAAGCAGAGACATTACTTTGCCAACTAAGGTCCATCTAGTCAAGGCTATGGTTTTTCCTGTGATCATGTATGAATGTGAGAGTTGGACTGTGAAGAAGGCTGAGTGCCGAAGAATTGATGCTTTTGAACTGTGGTATTGGAGAAGACTCTTGAGAGTCCCTTGGACTGCAAGGAGATCCAACCAGTTCATTCTGAAGGAGATCAACCCTGGGATTTCTTTGGAAGGAATGATGCTAAAGCTGAAACTCCAATACTTTGGCCACTTCATGCGAAGAGTTGACTCACTGGAAAAAGACTCTGATGCTGGGAGGGATTGGGGGCAGGAGGAGAAGGGGACAACCGAGGATGAGATGGCTGGATGGCATCACGGACTCGATGGACATGAGTCTGAGTGAACTCTGGGAGATGGTGATGAACAGGGAGGCCTGGCGTGCTGCGATTCATGGGGTCGCGGAGAGTCGGACACGACTGAGCAACTGAACTGAACTCATACCCATTTGAATGCAGAGTTCCAAAGAATAGCAAGAAGAGATAAGAAAGCCTTCCTCAGTGATCAATGCAAAGCAATAGAGGAAAACAATACAATGAGAAAGACTAGAGATGTCTTCAAGAAAATGAGAGAGACCAAGGGAACTTTTCATGCAAAGATGGGCACAATAAAGGACAGAAATGGTATGGACCTAACAGAAGCAGATGATAAGAAGAGGTGGCAAGAATACACAGAACTATACAAAAAAGATCTTCATGACCCAGATAATCACGGTGGTGTGGTGTGATCACTCACCTAGAGCCAGACATCCTGGAATGCGAAGTCAAGTGGGCTTTAGGAAGCATCACTACGAACAAAGCTAGTGGAGGTGATGGAATTTTGGTTGAGCTATTTCAAATCCTAAAAGATGATGCTGTGAAAGTGCTACACTAGATATGCCAGTAAATTTGGAAAACTCAGCAGTGGCCAGAGGACTGGAAAAGGTCAGTTTCCATTCCAATCCCAAAGAAAGGCAATGCCAAAGAATGCTCAAACTACTGCACAACTGCAGTCATCTCACACACTAGCAAAGTAATGCTCAAAATTCTGCAAGCCAGGCTTCAGCAATACGTGAACTGTGAACTTTCAGATGTTCAACCTGGATTTAGGAAAAGCAGAGGAACCAAAGATCAAATCATAGAAAAAGCAAGAGAGTTCCAAACAAAAACAAAAACAAAAACAAAAACCTGCTTTATTGAATACACCAAAGCCTTTGACTCTGTGGATCACAACAAACTGTGGAAAATACTGAAACAAATGGGGATATCAGATCATCTGACCTGTCTCCTGAGAAATCTCTATGCAAGTCAAGAAGCAATACTTAGAACTGGACATGGAATAACCGACTGGTTCCAAATTGGGAAAGGAGTATGTCAAGGCTATATATTGTCACCCTGCTTATTTGATTTATATGCAGAGTACATCATGTGAAATGTGGGGCTGGATGAAATACAAGCTGGAACCAAGACTGTTGGGAGAAATATCAATAACCTCAGATATGCAGATGACACCACCTTTTTGGCAGAAAACAAAGAAGAACTAAAGAGCCTTGTGATGAAAGTGAAAGAGGAGAGTGAAAATGTTGGCTTAAAACTCAACATTCAGAAAACTAAGATCATGGCATCTGGTCCCATCACTTCATGGGAAATAGATGGGGAAACAGTGGAAACAGTGACAGACTTTATTTTGGGGGACTCCAAAATCACTGCAGATGGTGATTGCAGTCATGAAATTAAAAGACACTTGCTCCTTGGAAGAAAAGTTATGACCAACCTAGACAGCATATTAAAAAGCAGAGACATTACTTTGCCAACAAAGGTCCATCTAGTCAAAGCTATGGTTTTCTCAGTAATATATGGATGTGAGAGTTGGACTATAAAGAAAGCTGAGCACTACAGAATTGATGCTTTTGAACTGTGGTGTTGGAGAAGACTCTTGAGAGTCCCTTGGACAGCAAGGAGATCCAACCAGTTCATCCTAAGGGAAATCAGTTCTGAATATCCATTGGGAGGACTGATGCTGAAGCCAAAACCCCAATACTTTGGCCACCTTATGTGAAGAACTGCCTCATTGCAAAAGACCCTGATGCTGGGAAAGACTGAAGGCGGCAGGAGAAGGGGATGACAGAGGATGAGATGGTTGGATGACATCACTGACTCAATGGACATGATTTTGAGTAGACTCCAGGAGTTGGTGATGGACAGGGAGGCCTGGCGTGCTGCAGTCAATGGGGTCACAAAGAGTCAGACATGACTGAACAACTGAACTGAACTGATCCTGCATTGCAGGCAGATTCATTACCACTGAGACACCTAGGTAGCCCTTAGGAATCACTACCATGAACAAAGCTAGTGGAGGTGACAGAATACCAGCTTAGTTATTCAAAATCCTAAAAGATGATGCTGTTAAAGTCCTGCACTCAATATGTCAGAAAATTTGAAAAAACTCAGCAGTGGCCACAGGATTGGAACTGGTCAGTCTTCATTCCAATCTCAAAGAAGGGCAATGCCAAAGAATGTTCAAACTACCATACAATTGCACTCATTTCACATGCTAGGAAGATTATGCTCAAAATCCTTCAAGCTAGGCTTCAACAGAATATGAACGAAGAACTTCCAGACATACAAGTTGGGTTTAGAAAAGGAAGAGCAACTAGAGATCAAGTTGCCAACATTTGTTGGGTCATGGAAAAACCAAGGGAGTTCAAGAAAAACATCTACTTCTGCATTGTTGACTATGCTAAAGCCTCTGTGTGGATCACAACAAGCTGTGGAAAATTCTTGAAGAAATGGGAGTACAGACCACCTTACTTGCCTCCTGAGAAACCTGTATGCAAGTCGAGAAGCAACAATTAAAACCAGACATGGAACAATGGATTGGTTCAAAATTGCAAAAGGATTATGATAAGGCTGTATACTGTCTCCCTGTTTATTAAACTTATATGCAGAGTGCATCTTGCAAAATGCTGGACTGGATGAGTCACAAGCTGAACAACAACCTCAGATATGCAGATGATACCAATGGAAGAAAGTAAAGAGGAAGTAAAGGGCTTCTTGAGGATGAAAGAGGAGAGTGAAAAAGCTGGCTTGAAACTCAAGATTCAAGAAACTAAAATTATGGCAATCTGGTCTCACCACTTCATAGGAAATGGGGAAAATTTGAAGCAATGATATATTTTATTTTCATGGGCTCCAAAATCACTGAGGATGGTGACTTTAGCCATGAAATGAAAAGACATTTGTTCCTTAGAAGAAAAGCTGTGACCTACCTAGGCAGCATATTAAAAAGCAGAGATATCACTTTGCCAACAAAGGTCTGGCTAGTCAAAGCTATGGTTTTTCCAGTAGTCATGTATGGATCTGAGATTGGACCATAAAGAAAGCTGAGTGCTGAAGAATTGATGCTTTTAAACTGTGCTGGAGAAGACTCTTCAGGGTCCCTTGGACTGCAAGGAGAGCAAACCAGTCAATTTTAAAGGCAGTCAACCCTGAGTATTCATTGGAAGGCCTGATACTGAAGCTGAAACTCCTATATTTTGGCCACCTGATACGAAGAGCTGACTCATCGGAAAAGACCCTCATGCTGGGAAAGACTGAAGGCAAAAGGAGCAGGGGGTGGCAGAGAATGAGATGGTTAGATAGCACCACTGGTTCAGTGGCCATGAATTTGAGAAATCTCTGGGAGATGTGTAGTACAGAGGAGCCTGCCATGCTACAGTCCATGGAACTGCAAAGAGTTGGACATGACTTTGTGACTAAACGACAAGAAAATATTGTGGACAACTGAACTCTAGTCCAAAAAAAAAAAAAAGATAACCAAGATGAAATGAAGAAATTCTTAGCAAAATATAAACTACAAAACTGACTCAGGAAGAGATAAAAATTCTGAACATACAGCAAGTAAAAAGTATGAATCAGTAATCAAAACATAGTGAAGAGAAATCCAGGACTTTTAACTCTAATAAAAAACAGAGGGGAAGGAACACTGCAACACATTCTGTGACATGAGTACTACTTTGAAACAAAAAGCAGAGAAAAAAAAAACCACAAGAAAAGAAAGCTAGATAGCAAAATTGCTTATAGATGCAAAAAAAGAAAAAAGGAAAAACGACTTAGAAGAAAATACTAGTAAACCAAATCCACTAGCATATTAAAAGAATTATACTCCACGAGCAAGTGGGATATATCTCAGGAATGGAAGTGTGGTTAAACAGGAAAAATCAATTTAATACATCAGAGTAGCAGAATTATCTTAGTTGACACAGGAAAAAAAAAAAAAAACCAGTTGACAAAATCCAACAAACTTTTAAGATTAAAAACTGAGAAAATTAGGAAAAGAAGGTAACTTTCTTATCATGATAAAGAGCATTTACGAAAAGTCTGTAACTTACATCAGAATTGTGAAAAAACTAAAAACATTTCCTCTGAAACAAGACAAAGATGCTCATTTTTACCACCACTTTTCAACAATGTACTGGAAGTTTTAGCCATAGCAGTTAGGCAAATAAGTGAATAAAAAGCATACAAACTGGAAATGAAGAAGGAAAATCCTTTCTCTTTACAGATATGATCCTATCTAGAAAATCCCAAAGAATCAAGAAAACGAAAACACCCCAATCTATCAGAGCTAATAAACAAATTCCGGAAAGCAGGACATGTGATCAACACACAAAAATCATTGTTCCTGTACACCAGCAATGAACAACCTGAGAAGGAGATTTTTACAGTTCCATTTACAGTAGCATCAAGAAGAGTAATGTACCTAGAAATTAAACAGGCAAAAGGCTTCTACAAACTGGTAGAAACTAAAGACCTAAATAAATAGAACAACATCATTCATGGATTGGAAGATTCAATATTGTTAAGATGGCAATATTACCCAGTGATTCGCAGTCTGAATGCAATCCTTATCAAAATTCTGATGGCCTTTTTTGCAGAAATGGAAAAACTGGTCCTAAAATGTTTATGGATTTGCAAGGGGCCTAGAACAGGTAAAACAAGTTTGAAAAAGAACTTAGAAGACTCACACTCCCCAGTTTGAAAACATACAGAGTCATATTAATCAAAATAAGGTGGTACAGCATAAGGGTAGAGATTTAAACCAATGGAATAAAATAACCTAGAAGTAAAACCTCATATATAGTCAACTATATGTTCAATAAAGACCATTTGATAGAAAAAGAATGGTGCTGTGAGAACTGGACAGCTGGACACAGGAAAAAGAATGCAGCTGGACACATTCCATACCATATAAAAATTATCTCAAAAAGGACCAGCAACCTAAATATAAGAGCTAAAACCATAAATTTCTTAGAAGAAAACACAGAAATAAATCTTTATGACCTTGGATTATGCCTAAATGCCACTGAAGTATTTGACTTTAAAATGATTAATTATGTCATGTAGGTTTCACCTCATTAAAAAAAATAGGGGCCATAGAAGAGTCACAGGAAGCACAGACAGAATTATCCCCAGAAAAACAAAGTCCACCATTAGGTGTCAACATGGAGAATGCAGGACAGAAATAAGCAGTTCACAGCAGCATCAGCAAAGGGCTTTGAAGTGACGGGTTCGACGCGGCAGTCTCAGAGAATCATGTCTTGGGGAGGCTCGGATATACAGAAGTGGCATGATTATAAGGTAAAAGAAGGAAATAAGAGGAGGAAGTGAAAGATTCCTGCAGGAATTAAAGACTAGACGTGCCAGTGCCTCACACACCCCCCGCGACAGCAGTGTCTCCAACGGAGCTGCCTAAAAGAGGATGAGCATGACAGGAGAGGGGATTTCTGAACTAGGAGCTCTGACACACGGCACACAGGGATACAGACGCAGACTGCCACCACTGGGAGCGCAACAGTGCCATGAGAAAAAACTCAGAAAATGAGGGTGAAAGGCTTTCTGCTTACAGAAGTTTCCTTCAAAACTGAACAATAAAGCTGAAGACTATCAACAATATTCCCGACCAAATTAAATGTTGTCAACACTTGGGATATTGAAACATACCTTGAATCAGTAATAACATTATTTAAAAACAGAAATGGACAAAAATAAAAACAAGAAATGACAAGAGGTGACTGGAGTAGAGCAAGAAATAGATGAAAGCCACGAAAATAGCTTAAGGTAACTAAAATGAAAGACAAAGTCAGAGTGACCACGGTTGAAGTGAAGACAGGCAAAGGGGGTCCAATGTGCCTATAACTCAAGTCTCTGAAGAAGAAAATAAAAACAGTACAAATTATATTTAAAGCCATGTGTTAAAAAACTATATAAATCTGTATCAATAAAATCTGACACATTGAAAGGACCCATATGGGTACCAAGGAAGCTGACCTGAAACAATCAGCTCTGAGAGACATTTCCTGCTAAAGCTGTTAGACTTGAAAAATGGAGAAGAAATCCCTAGGGCCTGGAAGCTAAAAGCAAAATAACTTACAAAGGCAAGAGAATTATGTGGACAACAGACTAATCAAAAAGAATATACAAAGTAAGGCAGAGTGGAGCAGAATTTTCAAGAAACTTATGAAAGTACAAACTACAGAGTTTATATCCAGTCAAGCTGAACTTTCATGCATCACGGTGATAGAAAAAGTTTTACATACATATAAAATACTGTACGCATGAGTCCTTGCTAAGCAACTTCCTAGAGGATAAGCTTCATCCAACCCTGAGAAGTCTGGAAAAACTCTGGCAAAGAAAACCTAATTGCAAAAATATAAGTAGAAAAATTCATCAAGAAACTATCCTAAGAGAAAGTGTGCCATCCATTAGATTGCACAGGAGAATTCTACTATAATCTTTTAGAGAACAGAAGGTCCTAATTTTCCATATATTGTTTCAGAGAACAAAAAGGAAGGAAAATTTCCAAATACACTTTATAAGCAAATGTAAGATTGATATATAAACCTGATAAAAAACAGAACATAAAAAGACCAATATTATTTATGAATGCTGATTTTTAAATTGTGTTTCCCCATATTAATAGGATTGAGAAGAAACATATGATTACCTCTGGGATTTCATCACTCAATCCTAACTAAACTCTTGTGAAAACACAAATGAATGGATACGTCACTGAAAAAACTACACAGATACTAGGAGAAAACAGGAGTGAATTCCTCTTGAAAACTAGGCATGGAAAAAGGTTTCCTATGTGATTAAAAATCTCACTGTAATAAGATAAGTAAATTTGACTGCAGATTTACTAAACCTTGAGCATAGAAAATATCTTAATCAAAAGGCAATGACAAAAAGAAAAGAAAACTTTGCAATAGAATGCTAATGGCTATGATACACACTTTTTTAAACGGAGGGAATAAAGGACCAAGATGAGTACAGAAAGAGAAGCAAAAGCTATAAACATGTTTTAAGAAACGGAATATAAAAATGGTGCAGTACTGACAATTTCTTCCAAGGAGTAAGTGTCTTTTAATTTCATGGCTGCAGTCACCATCTGCAGTGATTTTGGAGCCCCAAAAAATAAAGTCTGACACTGTTTCCACTGTTTCCCCATCTATTTCCCATGAAGTGATGGGACCGGATGCCATGATCTTCATTTTCTGAATGTTGAGCCTTAAGCCAACTTTTTCGCTCTCCTCCTTGGAAGAAAAGTTATGTCCAACCTGGATAGTATATTCAAAAGCAGAGACATTACTTTGCCGACTAAGGTCCGCCTAGTCAAGGCTATGGTTTTTCCTGTGGTCATGTATGGATGTGAAAGTTGGACTGTGAAGAAAGCTGAGCNTCTCATGATGTACTCTGCATATAAGTTAAACAAGCAGGGTAACAATATACAGCCTTGACATACTCCTTTTCCTATTTGGAACCAGTCTGTTGTTCCATGTCCAGTTAGTATGACCTAAATCAAATCCCTTATACAGTGGAGATGATTAATAGATTCACGGGATTAGATCTGGTAGATGGAGTGCCTGAAGAACTATGGATGAAGGTTCATAACATTGTATAGGAGACAGTGACCAAAATCATCCCAAAGAATAAGAAATGCAAGAAGGCAAAGTGGTTGTCTGAGGAGGCTTTACAAATAGCTGAGGAAAGAAGAGAAGCAAAAGGCAGGGGATAAATTAAATTGAATGCAGAGTTCCAGAGAATAGCAAGGAGAGATAAAAAGGCCTTAAATGAAGAATGCAAAGAAATAGAGGAAAACAATAGAACGGGAAAGACTAGAGAATCTTCAAGAAAATGGATACATCAAGACAACATTTCATTCAAGGATGGGTATGATAAAGGACATGAAATGGTAAGGACCCAACAGAAGAAGAGATTAAGAAGTGGCAGGAATACACAGAACTCTACAAGAAAAGTCTTAATGACTCCGGAATCCATGATAATGTGGTCACTCACCTAGAGCCACACATCCTACAGTGTGAAATCAAGTAGGCCTTTGGAAGCATTACTGCAAACAAAGCTAGTGGAGGTGCCAGAATTCTAGTTGATCTGTTTAAAATCCTCAGAGATGATGTTATTAAAGTGCACCTGTCAATATGTCAGCAAATTGGGAAACCTCAGCAGTGGCTGCAGGACTCAGTTCAGTTCAGTCATTCAGTTGTGTCTGACTCTTTGCAACCCCATGGACTGCAGCATGCCAGGCCTCTCTGTCCATCACCAACTCCCAGAGTTTACTTACTGAGCGACTGAACTGAAGTGACAATTTCACTCACAAAAGATAAATGCAAGCTATATCTACATTGAGCGATCATTCTTTATCTCTCAGATCAAAAATAATTCAAAATCTTGATAACATACTCCTTTGGTGAGACTGTGTGGGGATAGTCTCACATTGCTAGTATGACTTCAAAATACCACTGGCCTTATACAGGGGAATTTGGCAATATTTAGCAAAACTAAATGTCTATTTCTCAGCCTAACAATCCCACTTCTAGGAAATTACTTTAGGCTACACCTCTAATAATACACAGAAGATTATTCGGTGCAACATTATTTACAATTACAAAATATTGGAGATTAACCAGAGCACTGACCAAACAATGATGAGCAAGCTGCCAAGCAGAAGCTACTTACACATACAAGGATAAAAGATTGCTTGAAAAGACTGTAGAACATATACACCAAGGAATATCATGCAACTGTAAGAAAGGAAGAGAAAGCTCTCTATGAATGGATTTTGAATGGTTTCTGGGAGATACTGCTAGGTGACAAAAGTTCAAAAGAGCGTATGCAGAATGCTGCATGGTTTTGTAATAAAGAAGAGGAAATAAGAAATCAGTAGCATATGTTCGATAACATACACAATCACACACTACTAGTAATCAGAAGACACTGACATTGGTTACTAACAAGGAGTGGGGGAAATCAGGACAGGAAGGATATGGAAGGAAGGACATTTCCCTTAGAAGACCTTTTTGTATAGTTTTGACTTCAAAAGTATATTAATATTCTGTGCATATAAAAATAAAATTAAATCAGCAAGGTATGGGATGCCTCTGGAACTGTGGAATGAGAACATTGAAAAAACTGCTCCCTAGAAAGCAATGATAAAATTGGACAGAATTATTAAAAAAAACCAATCATTTAAGAACTCCAGAAGTTAACCAAAGGCATATGACAAATTTAAAGGTGTTTATTCAAGAAAAATAACTAATAAACCTTAGTAGGAACAGCAGGGTCGGTGACAGTTTAATTTGGGGCTGCTCCTATCCCCACTCCCCCACCCAAGTGCAGTAGCACAGTAGCCTTAAGAACTCAACAGTGGCCATGGGACTAGAAAAGATCAGTTTTCATTCTAATCTCAAAGAAGGGCAATGCCAAAGAATGTTCAAACTGCCACACAGTTGTGCTCATTTCACATGGTAGTAAGGTTATGCTCAAAATCCTTGAAGGTAGGCTTCTGGAACCTAGAACTTCCAGATGAACAAGGTGGATTTAGAAAAGAGAGAAGTACCAGAGATCAAATTGCCAAATCTGTTGGATCATAGAAAAAACAAAGAAGTTCCAAAAAATAAAATCTGCTTCATTGAATACACATTGAATACACTTTGACTGTGTGGATCACAACAAACTAGAAAATTCTTAAAGAGATGGGAATACCAGATCACCTTACCTGTCTCCTGAGAAATATGTATGCAGGTCAAGAAGCAATAGTTAGAACCAGATATGGAACAATGTACTGTTTCAAAACTGGGAAAGGAGTACATCAAGCCTGTATATTGTCACCTTGCTTATTTAACTTCTATGCAGAGTACATCATGTGAAATGCTGGGCTGTATGACTCACAAGCCTGGAATCAAGACTGTCAGGAAAAATAGCAACAACTTCAGATATGCAGACGAGACCACTCTAATGGCAAAAGTTGAAGAGGCACTAAAGAACCTCTTCATGAGGGTGAAAGAGGAAAGTGAAAAGGCTGGTTTTTCAAAAAAGAAACACGAAGATCATGGCATCTGGCCCCATCACTTCATTCCAAATAGAAGCGGGAGAAATGGAAGCAGTGACATATTTTAATTTTCTCAGGCTCCAAAATCACTGCAGATGGTGACTACAGTTACAAAATTAAAAGACATTTGCTCCTTGGAAGGGAAGTTATGATCAACGTAGACAATGTATTAAAAAGCAGAGATAGCACTTTGCTGACAAAGGTCTGTATAGTCAAAGCTATGGTTTTTCTAATAATCACATATGGATATGAGAGCTGGACCATAAAGAAGGCTGAGTACTGAAGAACTGATGCTTTCTGGTGTTGGAGAAGCCTTGAGAGTCTCTTGGGTTGCAAGGAGATCAAACCAGTCAGTCCTAAAGGAAATCAACCCTGAATATTCACTGGAAGGAGTGATGCTGAAGCTGGAGCTCCAATACTTTGGCCACCCGATGCGNCTGATGCTTTCTGGTGTTGGAGAAGCCTTGAGAGTCTCTTGGGTTGCAAGGAGATCAAACCAGTCAGTCCTAAAGGAAATCAACCCTGAATATTCACTGGAAGGAGTGATGCTGAAGCTGGAGCTCCAATACTTTGGCCACCCGATGCGAATAACCAATTTGCTGGAAAGATCCTGATTCTAGGAAAGATTGAGGGCAGGAGGAGAAGGGGATGATGGAGAATGAGATGGCTGGATGGCATCACTGACTCAACAGACATGAGTCTGAGCAAACTGCAGGAGATAGTGAAGGACACGGAAGCCTGGTGTGCTGGCATTCATGGGGTCGCAAAGAGTGGAACATGACTTAGTGACCGAACAGCAGCAGGCCGTAAGAATTTTTGGTGTCAGTGCCGATAAAGAGGAATAACGTGATTTGGAACTCCATGGAAAAACCCTTCCTTGTCTTGGGCTCCAAAATCACTGTGGACAATGAATGCAGCCATGAAAATAAAAGATGCTTGCTCCTTGGAAGGAAAACTATGTCCGGCATAGACAACATATTTAAAATCAGAAACATCATTTCGCTGACAAAGGTCCCTATAGTCAAAGCTATGGTTTGCTTTGATTTTTCCTGTAGTCATGTATGGATGTGAGCGTTGGACCATAAAGAAGGCTGAACACTGAAGAATTCATGCTTTCAGATTGTGGTGCTAGAGAAGACTCTCGAGAGTACCGTGGACAGCAAGGAGATCAAATCAGTCAATCCTAAAGGAAGTCAACCCTGAGTGTCCATTGGGAAGACAGACGCTGAAGCTCCAGTCCTTTGGCCACATGATGCAAAGGGCTGGCTCACTGGGAAAGCCCCTGATGCGGGGAAAGACTGAGTGCAGGAAGAGAAGGGGGCGACAGATGATGAGATGGCTGGGCGATATTGCTGACTCTCTGGATATGAGTTGGAGCAAGCTCCTGGAGATGGCGAAGGACAGGGCAGGGAAGCCTGGCATGCTGCAGTCCATGAGGTCGCAAAGAGTCAGACACGATTTAGTGACCTGCACAACAACACTGTGACACAATAGTGATCTCCGTGGAAAATAATTGACGAAAGCCAGCATCACACCGACCAAAAGCCTGCAGTATTGGTTGGGGCATCCCTGAGATCTGGAAGACTGTACATCCTCTCCAAAGAGACCAGAGAGAACCTTGTTATCTATGTGTCCTTGGCTGACTGTGAGACTCTGTGCAAGCAGAAAGGAAAACCCAGGAAGACCTTTGAACTCCTTGAACTTGACTGAATATCTCAACTCATACACAGATCACCTCAGCAAATGGTAGAAGCCTCACTGCTTAAGATGTTTCAACAAAACTGACCAGTCGGCCCCACCGCTAGGCTGTGCTGATATCGGGGAGACACTGAGGCAGGCAGGCTGAAAAACAAGAAGAATGAAACAACAACGATACTGAGCAGAGACGTCAGTGCCCGTATAGTGCATGACACACTGACTGTAGGTCAGTGCAGGCAGGGCATGAGCAAGTCAACACACAGAAACCGTAACAACTGCAGTCTTGCCTTGTGGCTCAGCAGTCAAGAATTTGCCTGCAACGCAGGAGATGCAGGAAATGTGTTTGATGCCTGGGTTGAGAAGATTCCCTGGAAAAGGAAATGGCAACCCAGTCCAGGATTCATGCCTGGGAAATCCCATGGAGAGAGGCACCTGGCAGCTACAGCCCATGGGGTTGCAGAGAGTCGGACATGATGGACTAAACACAGCACAACAAGTGTAGTTACCTCTGGTCAGGGGAGGAATAGGTGCCCAGAGTTCCCATAGCATATGAAATGGTCAGTTATTAACCAAAAAAATTTGAGACATGCAAAGAAGCAAGGAGTGTAACCCTGAAACAGAAATAAAGAATAATAGTAGAAATGATCCCTGAAACGGTCCTTAGTAGGCCAAGACTTTAAGGACAGCTTTTATAAATCTGTTCTAAGAACTGGAAAAAAAAAAAAAAACACCTCCAGAAAAATAGTAAATGAATGAAGGGAAAGTATGATGATAATGACTCATCATTGGAGAATATCAATAAAGAGATATGGCTTATAAAGTAAACCAAGTAGAAATTCTGGAGTTGAAAGCACAACTTAGATGAAAAACTGGGTGGGAGTGGGGGAGGCTAAACAGCAGATTTGAGTGGCAGAAGAAAGAAAGAATCAAGGACCTTGGAAATAGGTCCATAAAGATGATTCATTCTAAAGAACATAAAGGAATGAAGAAATGTGAACAATGTCTCTGAGGCGCACTGGATACCATTAAAAGTGACAACCTATGAATAATTAAAGTCCGCAGAAGGAGATAAGAGGAAAAAAAAATATTTGAAGAGGGAATTTAGCATTAACCTGAAGCACTTTGTTTTCAGTTAAGATGCTTATTATAATCCCCAGTTATACTGCTAAGAAAGTAACTCTTCAAATAGGAAAAAGAAACTAACAAAGAATGTCACACTAAAACATAGCTATTAATAAAACAGAATGCAGTCAAGGAGGAAGACAACAATAAACTGAGACGTGAGACAGAAAATCTAACAGCAAATGGCAGATTTAAAATCGCTGTATCAATAATTATGTTAACTGTAAGTGAATTAAACACTCAATAAAGAAGCAAAGATTGCCAGACTATTAATAAAATAGAGACCAAGTATATGTTGCCTACAATATATATGTTATATATCGAAAGACACTAACATTGGGAGGATGTCAGTGGGACAAAAGGGAAGCTAAACTTCCACTCACTTGTCTAAAATGAAGTCATGAAAGGCACTTCGCACATCTTTGGAGTGGGATTGCTGGGGGGCACAGTAGGAAGCTGAATAGACATGCTCATCCAGCCCCAGCGCTACACTTCAACAGGGGAACTGTCTACTAAAACAAACAAGAAACAAACACAACAGAAGGTCAACATCACCATGACAAAAGGCCAGAGCCAAATATTAAATTGGATCCAGAGCCTTGCAATCGCTTGTCACTTCCCGGGTACAACTGTAAAATCACTTCTCATGACAAGAATCAGGGTAGTCACGATATAAATGAAAAATCAAAAGCGATGCCAAAACCAAAGTAAGTAAGACATTGGAATTATTTGACAAGGACTTATTTGAGAAATCCTGAAAATGCTTTTTAAAAGCAATTACAACTTTTTTTGACGCAAATGAAAAAAATAGAGTCTCAGCAAAGAATCAGCAGTTTCCATTAAAAAATGGAAATTACAGAACTGAAAAATACAGTAACTGATTATTAAATCTCAATTGTAAAGGATAGAATTAACAAACTTGGGCTAGTCCACAGAATTGACTCAAGCTGAATGACAGAAAATAGACTGAAAGTAAAAAGTGAACAGTCTCAGCGACCTATTTGACTACAGGAAAACAGCTAACATTGGCAACACTGGAATTCCAAACGAGAGGAGTGAGTGAAATAAAAATTGTATTCAAAGAAATAGTGGCCAAAGACTCCCAAACTTAGTGAAAGTTAATCTTCTGGATAGATGGGCTTGATAAAAGACAGAAATGGTATGGACCTAACAGAAGCAGAAGATGTTAAGAAGAGGTGGTAAGAATACACAGAAGAACTGTACAAAAAAGATCTTCATGACCAAGGTAATCACGATGATGTGATCACTCAACTAGAGCCAGACATCCTGGAATGTGAAGTCAAGTGGGCCTTAGAAAGCATCACTACGAACAAAGCTATTGGAGGTGACAGAATTCCAGTTGAACTATTCCAAATCCTGAAAGATGATGCTGTGAAAGTGCTGCACTCCATATGCCAGCAAATTTGGAAAACTCAGCAGTGGCCACAGGACTGGAAAAGGTCAGTTTTCATTCCAATCCCAAAGAAAGGCAATGCCAAAGAATGCTCAAACTACCGCACTCATCTCACACGCTAGTAAAGTAATGCTCAAAATTCTCCAAGCCAGGCTTCAGCAATACGTGAACCGTGAACTTCCAAATGTTCAAGCTGGTTTTAGAAAAGGCAGAGGAACCAGAGATCAAGTTGCAAACATCCTCCAGATCATGGAAAAAGCAAGAGAGTTCCAGAAAAACATCTATTTCTGCTTTATTGACTATGCCAAAGCCTTTGACTGTGTGGATCACAATAAACTGTGGAAAATTCTGAAAGAGATGGGAATACTAGACCACCTAACCTGCCTCTTGAGAAATCTGTATGCAGGTCAGGAAGCAACAGTTAGAACTGGACATGGAACAACAGACTGGTTCCAAATAGGAAAAGGAGTACGTCAAGGCTGTATATTGTCTCCCTGCTTATTTA
>SJYX01016900.1:455427-474092 GCA_006410675.1 Oreotragus oreotragus
CCAGATGAGGAAAGACTTACTTGCTAATCCATTTAAGGAAGGTAAAATTCCCCCAATAACAAAGAGTGAAAAAAGAGAAAGCTACACACCAATATCCCTCATTAATACACATGCAGACTATTAATAGTCTATCATGCTTCCTGATTTAAAAGTATACTGCAAAGCCCAAGTAATTAAAACAGTTTGGCACTGGAATAAAAACAGACATATAGGTCTATGGGCAGAATAGAGAGCCCAGAAATAAAGCCATATTTATACAGTCAATTAATTTATGACAGAGGGGCCAAGAATACACAGTATGGAAACAACAGCCTCTTCATTAAATGGTACTGTGAACACCAGACAACCACATGCAAAAAAGCTGACCACCATCTAACACCGTACACAGAAGTTAACTCAAAATGCATTAAAGACCTGAATGAAAACCTGAAATCATCAAATTGCTAGAAGAAAACATGTAAAAAGCTTCTGCATACTGGTTGAGGAACTAAGATCCCAGAAGCCAGGCATTGCAGCCAGAAATAAACAAAAATATGGGTAGAAGATCTGAACAGACATTTTCCCGAAGAAGACTAACAGATGGCCATAAGTGCGTGTGAAGATGCTCCACATCATTGATCATGAGGGACAGGTGAGTCAAAATCACAGTAAGACATCACCTCATACCTGTCACAGTGGCTGTTATCAAAAAGAGAAACAGCAGCAAGTGTTGTGAAGATGTGGACACAAGGCAACTTCTGTGCATCGTTGTTGGGGTTATAAATTGGTGCAACAACTATGCCAAACAGAATGGCGTTTCCTCGAAAAAATTAAAGACAGAACTATCATATGATCTAGAAATTCCGCTTCTGAGTATTTATCCAAAGAAAACGAAAACGCTAACTCAAAAAGATTTTTGCACCCCCAGGCTCACTGCAGCTTTATTTACAAGAGCCAAGAAAACAACTTACATCCACCGATGAATCAACGGATAGAGTAGTTGTATTACATATGTACAATGAATTATTCATCATAAGAAGCAATGAAATCTTGTTATTTGCAACAACATGGATGAAGGGCATTATACTAAGTGAAATAAGTCAAAGAAAATGTTTTGTACAATCTTTCTTACATGTGAAATCAAGCACAAAATGAAACAACAAAGGTGAAGCTCACAGATGCAGATTGGTGGTTTTGAGAGAAGGGGTGGGGAAGCGTGAGAAATGAATGGAGGGAAGGTAAAAAAGTTAAAAACATCACAAATTTAAATTTAAAAATTATATATAAAAGCAAAGACAATCATCCAGGAGACACATCCAACTAGTAGGAATTCTAGAAAGAGAGGGCAGAGAAGATAAAAAGGAGGAAATTAACAAATAAAATGCTGACATCTCAGAGTAGAGGGATGTAAGAGTCTTCAGATCAAAAAGACTCACCAAGTGTCGAGCAAAACAGATGAGGGATAAAATACTCCATTTCTCAGCTTATTGTTGTGACATTTCAAAATGCTAAGTATATATTAAAAAAAAGCTTACAGAGTTGAGGAAGCAAGTCATCAATAGAGGAATGAGAAGAGCATTATCAACTGCCCAAGTAATATAAGAATAAATGAAATATTAGAAAATACAATTCAGCAATGTATGAAAAGAATTATACAACATGACAAGTGGGATTTATTCTAGGAATGCAAAAGGTGGTTCAGTATTCAAAATAATTCAATTTAATGCACCATACTAATAAATAATAATTACATGATAACACCAATTGATGCACACAATTCATCTGACAAAATCCAATGTCTTATCATGATAAAAAGTCAGAAACAATTGAAATGAAAAGGCACCTTCTTGTTTTAATAAATACCATCTACGAGAAACCTATATGCACGTCAGGAAGCAAGTTAGAACTGGACATGGAACAACAGACTGGTTCCAAATAGGTAAAGGAGTATGTCAAGGCTGTATATTGTCACCCTGCTTATTTAACTTCTATGCAGAGTACATCATGAGAAACGCTAGGCTGGAAGAAGAACAAGCTGGAATCAAGATTGCTGGGAGAAATATCAGTAACCTCAGATATGCAGATGACACCACCCTATGGCAGAAAGTGAAGAGAAGAGGAACTAAAAATCCTCTTGATGAAAGTGAAAGAGGAGAGTGAAAAAGTTGGCTTAAAGCTCAACATTCAGAAAATGAAGATCATGGCATCTGGTCCCATCACTTCATGGGAAATAGATGGGGAAACAGTGGAAACAGTGTCAGACTTTACTTTTTGGGCTCCAACATCACTGCAGATGGTGACTGTAGCCATGAAATTAAAAGATGCTTACTCCTTGGAAGAAAAGTTATGACCAACCTAGATAGCATATTCAAAAGCAGAGACATTACTTTGCCAACATAGGTCTGTCTAGTCAAGGCTATGGTTTTTCCAGTAGTCATGTGTGGATGTGAGAGTTGGACTGTGAAGAAGGCTGAGCGCCGAAGAATTGATACTTTTGAACTGTGGTGTTGGAGAAGACTCTTGAGAGTCCCTGGGACTGCAAGGAGAGCCAACCAGTCCATTCTGCAGGAGATCAGCCCTGGGATTTCTTTGGAAGGAATGATGCTGAAGCTGAAACTCCAGTACTTTGGCCACCTCATGAGAAGAGTTGACTCACTGGAAAAGACTCTGATGCTGGGAGGGATTGGGGGCCGGAGGAGAAGGGGACGACAGAGGATGAGATGACTGGATGGCATCACGGACTCGATGGATGTGAGTTTGGGTGAACTCTGGGAGATGGTGATGGACAGGGAGGCCTGGTGTGCTGCGATTCATGGAGTCACAAAGAGTTGGACACAACTGAGCAACTGAACTGAACTGAACTGAAAAGAAATTACATCTAACATTATACTGAATGGTGAAAGACTCAATGATTTCCCCTTAAGATTAATAAGAAGGCAATGATCACTCATTATTCTTATTCATACTACTGGAAGTAATAGCCACTTCAATAGCACAGGAACAGTCCATAAAAAGCATACATATAGGAAAACAAAGGATAAAACTGTCACTAGTTGATGATGATATCATAGGAAAAATGCCAAAAGCCAAAGACAAGGAGAAAATCTTGAAGACGTAGGAGAAAGAAGGGAAACCCAAGAAAACTAACAGGTGATTTTTTTCATCAGAAATAATAGAACCCAAAAGCAGTGGGCCAACATACAGTGTTTAAAGACAAACAAAAATGAACAGTCTTACAGCCAGAAAGACTTTCTTTTGAAAAGAAGGCAAAACAAAGACATTCCAAGATAGAGAAAAATGGATAATTCCTTGTTAGCATATCTACTTTATAAGAACTACTGAAGAAGTGTTCTCAGTGACCATGGATAGTTGAATTCACGCATACAAGGAAACAAAAAGCATCCCTAAGTGGCATCAGAACTGCCACAAAAACAACTTGGTGGACATGAGTCTGACCAAGCCCTGGGAGTTGGTGATGGACAGGGAAGCCTGGCATGAAGAAGTCCATGGGGTCTCAAAGAGTTGGACACGACTCAGTGACTGAACTGAACTGAACTGAAAGGCAGTTATGTAACTGGATAGTGGCTCAGATGGTAAAAGAATCTGCCTGCAATACAGGGGCCCCAAGTGTGATCCCCAAGTCGGGAAGATCTCCTAGAGAAGGGAATGGCTATCATCTGTGGAAGCAATGATAGATTTTATTTCCTTGGGCTCCACAATCACCGCAGATGGTGACTGCATCCACAAAATTAAAAGACGCTTGCTCCTTGGAAGAAAAGCTATGACAAACCTCGTTGGCATATTAAAAAGTAGAGATACCATTTTGCCGACAAAAGTCCCACATAGTCAGAGCTATGGTATTGCCAGCAGCCATATATGGATGTGAGAGTTGGACCATAAAGAAGGGCTGAGGACCGAAGAATTGATGCTTTCAAATGGGGGTGGTGGAGAAGACTTGAGAGTCCCTTTGACCTCAAGGAGATCAAACCAGTCAGTCCTAAAGGAAATCAACCCTGAATATACATTGCAAGGTCTGATGCTGGCGCTGAAGCTCCAATACTTTGCCCACCTGATGTGAAGAGTCGATTCACTGGAAAAGACCCTGATGCTGGGAAAGACTGAGGGCAAGAGGAGAAGGGGGTAACAGGATGAGATGGTTGGATGGCATCACCGACTCAATGGACAAGAGTTGTGAGAGTTGGACTGTGAAGAGAGCTGAGTGCCGAAGAATTGATGCTTTTGAACTGTGGAGTTGGAGAAGACTCTTGAGAGTCCCTTGGGCTGCAAGGAGATCCAACCAGTCCATCCTAACGGAGATCAGTCCTGGTGTTCTTTGGAAGGCCTGATGCTAAAGCTGAAACTCCAATACTTTGGCCACCTCATGCGAAGAGTTGACTCATTGGAAAAGACTCTGATGCTGGGAGGGATTGGGGGCAGGAGGAAAAGGGGACGACAGAGGATGAGATGGCTGGATGGCATCATCGACTCTATGGACATGAGTTTGGGTGAACTCCAGGAGTTGGTGATAGACAGGGAGGCCTGGCGTGCCACAATTCATAGGGTCGCGAAGAGTCGGACACGATTGAGTGACTGAACTGAAATGAATCTTCTGGATTCAAGAAACAAAATGAATACAAAGTATAAACCCAAACATACCCCCCTAAAATCTGTATCAAGAGATATTATAAATATGTGAAAACTAAGTAGAAAAATTTTTTTCAAAGAAAAGTATTTTCAGAGGGTATACTAATTTAACAGCAGTGGATTTCTCATCAGAAAACATGAAGATCAGGAAGAAGTAGCATAATATTTTTCAAATATTAAAGATTTGTCAACTGTGAATTCTATAACCAGCAAAATAAACTTTAGGAATGAAGGGGAGATAGTCGTTGTGAGAAGAAGGGAAACAGAATTTGCTGCTAGCAAGCCTACCCTTAAAGAACAGCAAAGGAAAGTATCATCTAACGTGGTGCTCAGTGGATGAGAAGGAAAACCTTAAAGACAACTGTAGTTTTGAAATGGTGAGGATAAAAGAAACTAAATGGCAGTAAGATTTCAGTATTTTACTCAAAGAAGTAAAGCACTGATATCGGTAAATGATGATAAATCATATATTTATACTCAATACCTATGGCGGTGACTAAGAAAGCCATATGAAACTTCTTACTCTAAGACACTACAGACATGAAAAGGTTAAGAAGGGACTCTGTCAAACATTCTACATACATAAGTTTGGCAACTTAGATGAAATGGGCCAATTCCTCAAAAAGCATGAACTACAACTCACCCAATATGAAATAGGCAATTTTTATAGCTCTATGACTATTAAGAGATTAAATTTGTAATTCAAAAATTCCCAAGGAGTCTCCAGAGCAAATGGTTTTACTGGAGATTTCTCCCAAACTTTTACCGGAGATGTAATGTTAGGTCCATGAATCAAGGTAAATTGGACACGGTCAAACAGGAGATGGCAAGAGTGAACATTGACATTTCAGTAATCAGTGAGCAAAAGTGGACAGAAAAGGGTGAGCTTAATTCAAAATTCAAATGACCATTATATCTACTAATGTGGGCAAGAATCCCTTAGAAGAAATGGAGTAGCCCTCATAGTACAAAAAAAAAAAAAAGAGTCTGAAATGCAGTGCAGTGCTGTGCTTAGTCGCTCAGTCCTGTCCAGCTCTTTGTAGCCCCATGGACTGTAGCTGGCCAGGTTCTGTCCATGAGGAGTCTCCAGGCAAGAATACTGGAGTGGGTAGCCCATCCCTTCTCCAGGGGAGCTTCCTGACTCGGGAATCAAACCAGGGTCTCCTGCATTGCAGGCAGACTTTTACCAGCTGAATTACCTGGGAAGCCCCCAAAATGCAGTACTTTGGTACAATCTCAACATGACAGAATGAGCTCGGTTCATTTTCAGACAGACCATTCAGTATCACAGTAATCCAAGTCTGTGCCCCACCACTAATGCTGAAGAAGCTGAAATCGAATAGTTCTATGAACATCGACAACACCTTCTAGAACTAACACCAAAAGAACTAAGACTGGAAAACGTCCTTTTCCTCATGGGGGTTTGGAATGCAAAAGTCGGAAGTCAAGATACCTAGAGGAACAGGCAAGTTTGACCTTGAAGTAGAAAATGAAGCAGGCCAAAGGCTAACAGAGTTCTGCAGAGAGAGCACACTGGTCGTAGCAAACACCCTCTTCCAACAAGAGATGCCTCTACACACGGACATCACCAGATGGCCAACGCTGAAACCAGATTGATTATATTCTTTGTAGCCGAAGATGGAGAAACTCTATACAGTCACCAAAAACAAGACATAGAGCTGACCGTGGCTCAGATCATGAACTCCTTATTGCAAAATTCAGACTTAAATTGAAGAAATTAGGGAAAATCACTATACCATTTAGGTATGACCTATATCAAATCCCTTATGATTATAAAGTGGAAATAGATTCAAGAAATTAGATCTGATAGAGTGCCTGAAGAACTCTAGACAGAGGGTCTTAACATTGTGCAGGAGGTGGTGACCAAAACCATCCCAAAGAAAAAGAAATGCAAGAAGGCAAAATGGTTGTCTGAGCGGGCCTTACAAATACCTGAGAAAGGAAAGGAAGAGAAAGGCAAGGAGAAAGGGAAAGATATACCCAACTGAATGCAGAGTTCTGAGAATAGCAAGGAGAGATGAGGAACCTTCTTAAGTGAACAATGCAAAGCAATAGAGGAAAACAATAGGATGGGGAAGACTAGAGATCTTTTCAAGAAAATTGGCGATAGCAAGGGAACATTTCATGAGAAAATGGGCAGAGTAAAGGACCTAACAGAAGAAGAAGAGATTAAGAAAATGGAAAAGAATACACAGAAGGACTGTGCAAAAAAGGTATCAATGACCCCAATAACCACAACAATGTGGTTACTCACCTAGAGCCAGACATCCTGGATTATGAAGGCAAGTGGCCTCAGGAAGCATCACTACGAACAAAGCTAGTGGAGGTGATGGAATTCCAGTTGAGCTAGTTCAAATCCTAAAAGATGATGCTGTGAAAGTGCTGCCCTCAGTATGCAGGCAAATTTGGAAAACTTAGCAATGGCCATAGGACTGGAAAAGGTTAGTTTTCATTCTAATCCCAAAGAAAGGCAATGCCAAAGAATGTTCAAACTATTTTACAGTTGCACTCATTTCACATGCTAGCACGGTAACACTCAAAATCATTTAAGCTAGGCTTCAACAGGTCATGAACCAAGAACTCCCTGATGTACAAGCTAGATTTGGAAAAGGCAGAAGAACCATGATCAAATCGCCAACATCCACTGGATCATAGAAATCAGCAAGAGAATTCCAGAAAAACATTTACTTGTGCCCATGTGGTAGCCCATTCAGCCCAGGCACTGAATATGCTTTGAATGTGTGGGTCACAATGAACTGGGGAAAATTCTTAAAAAGAAGGGAATATCAGACCACTTTACTTGCCTCCTGAGAAACCTGTATGTGGGTCAAGAACCTGCAGTTAAGACCAGATTTGGAACAACAGACTGGTTCAAAATTGTGAAAAGAGTATGTCAAGCCTGTTTATTGTCACTGTGCTTATTGGACTTCTATGAAGAGCACATCATGCGAAATGCTGGGATGGAAGAATCACAAGCTGGAATCAAGATGGCCAGGAGAAATATCAACAGCCCATATGTAGATGATACCACCCTAATGCCAGAAAGCAAAGAGAAACTAAAGAGCTTCTTGATGAAGGTGAAAGGGGAGAGTGAAAAGCCTTGCTTAAAACCTGACAGTCAAAAAACTATACAGATCATGGCATCCAGACCCATCACTCCATGGCAAATAGATGGAAACAGTGAGAGAATTTATTTTCTTGGACTCCAAAGTCACTGTGGATGGTGATGGCAGCCATGACATTAAAAGACGCTTGCTCCTTGGAAGAAAAGCTATGACAAAACTAGACAGAATATTAAAAGTCAGAGACATCACTTTGCTGACAACATTCATATAATCAAAGCTATGGTTTTTCCAGTAGATATGTATGGATGGGAGAGCTGGGCCAGAAAAAAGGCTGAGCGCTGAAGAACTGATGCTTTCAAATTGTGGTGTTGGAAAAGACTCTTGGGAGTCTCTTGGACAGCAAGGAGATCAAACCAGTCAGTCATAAAGCAAATGAACCCTGAATAGTCATTGGAAGGACTGGTGCTAAAGCTCCAATAATTTGTCCACCTGATGCAAACATCAGACTCATTGGAAAAGACCCTGATGCTGGGAAAGACTGAGGGCAGGAAAAGAGGGCGACCGCAGAGGATGGAAGTTGGATAGTGTCATGGATTCAGTGCTGTTTGACACGAGTTTGAACAAACTCCAGGAGATAGTGAAGGACAGGGAAGCCTGGCGTGCTGCAGTTCATGGTGTTGCAAAGAGTCAGACAGGACTTAGCGACTGAACAATGAACAATAAAGATGACACAATGTCTTAAAAAAAAAAAAAAAACAAAAACAAAAATCCAGATGAGGAAAGACTTACTTGCTAATCCATTTAAGGAAGGTAAAATTCCCCCAATAACAAANACTGCATACGAACCTGGAATGTTACTGTCTCTTATACACATCTAGATGTGTATAAGAGACAGGTTATGATCAAACTAGATAGCATATTAAAAAGCAGAGACATTACTTTGCCAACAAAGGTCTGTCTAGTCAAGGCTATGGTTTTTCCAGTGGTCATGTATAGATGCGAGAGTTGGACTGTGAAGAAAGCTGAGTGCCGAAGAATTGATGCTTTTGAACTGTGGTGTTGGAGAAGACTCTTGAGAGTCCCTTGGGCTGCAAGGAGATCCAACCAGTCCATTCTGAAGAAGATCAGTCCTGGGTGTTCATTGGAAGGTCTGATGCTAAAGCTGAAACTCCAATACTTTGGCCACCTCAAGCGAAGAGTTGACTCATTGGAAAAGACTCTGATGCTGGGAGGGATTGGGGGCAGGAGGAGAAGGGGATGACAGAGGATGAGATGGCTGGATGGCATCACCAACTCGATGGATATGGGTTTGGCTGATCTCTGGGTGTTGGTGATGGACAGGGAGGCCTGGCATGCTTCAATTCACGGGGTCACAAAGAGTCAGACATGACTGAGCAACTGAACTAAAGTGAACTGGACTGATTTGAGGGTGATGAAACTGTTCAAAAACAGACTGTGCTGATGGTTGCACAACCCTGGGAATACACTAAAAACCACTGAATTGTCCACTTTAAAAAGGATGAATTGTATGGTACATGAATTATATATTAATAGAGCTATCAGCAGAAAATCTTTCTGAAAAATGTTCAGGATCTTGAGTGAGGCACAGTGTTTTTAGACCTAACATAAAAGTACAATCCATAAAAAGGGAAAAATGGACTTCATCAAAATTAAAAGGAATCTGTTAAAAGCATGAAAAGCAAAGCTACAGTTTTGGCAAAATATTTGCAAACCACATATCTGATGCAGGACTAAAATACCATGCCACCTTACCTGTCTCCTGAGAAACCTGTATGCAGGTCAAGAAGCAATAATTACAACTCGTCATGGAACAGCAGACTGGTTCAAAATTGGGAAAGGAGTATGAGAGGCTGTATATTTTCACTCTGCTTATTTAACTTATGTGCAAAGTAAATCATGCAAAATGCCAGGTTGGATGAATCACAAGCTGGAATCAAGATTGCCAGGAGAAATATCAGCAACCTCAGATATGCAGATGACACCATTCTAGTGGCAGAAAGTGAAGAGGAACTGAAGAGCCTCTTGATGAGGGTTAAAGAAGAAAGTGAAAAACCTGGCTTGAAACTCAACATTCAAAAAACTAAGATCAAAGCATTTGGTCCTATCACTTCATGGCAAATAAAAGGGGAAAAAGTGAAAACAGTGACAGATTTTTACTTTCTTGGGGTCTAAAATCACTGTAAATGGTGACTATAGCCATGAAATTAAAAGACACTTGCTTCTTACTCCTTGGAAGGAAAGCTATGATAAAATATTTAAAGCTAGGCAAAATGTTAAAAAGCAGAGATATCACTTTGCTGACAGAATGATCTCGGGTCATTTCCAAGGCAAAACAGTCAACATCACAGTAATCCAACTCTATGCTCCAACCACTAATGCTGAAGAAGCTGAAGTCAAACAGTTCTATGAAGACCTTCTAGAACTAATATCCAAAAGATGTCCTTTTCATCATAGCGTATTGGAATGCAAAAGTAGGAAGTCAAGAGATACCTGGAGTAACAGACAAGTTTGGCCTTGCAATACAAAATGAAGCAAGGCCAAGGCGAACAGTTTTGCCAAGAGAATGCACTACATAGCAAACACCCTCTTTCAACAACACAAGAGATGGCTCTACACATGGACACCACCAGATGGCCAGTAACAATTTCAATACTGATTATACTTCTTGCGGCCAAAGATGGAGAAGCCAAAAATACAGTCAGCAAAAACAAGACCAGGAGCTGACTGTGGCCCAGATGATGAGCTCCTTCCTGAAAAATTCGAACTTAAATTGAAGAAAGTAGGGAAAACCACTAGGCCATTCAGGTATGACTTAAATCAAATTCTTTATGATTATACAGTGGAAATGACAAATAGATTCAAGGGGTTAGATCTGGTAGACAGAGTGCCTGAAGAACTCTGGATGGAGGTTCATGACACGGTACAGGAGGCAGTGACCAAAACCGTCCCAAAGAAAAAGAAATGCAAGAAGGAAAAGTGGCTGTCTGAGAAGGCTTTACAAATAGCTGAGAAAAGAAGAGACGTGAAAGGCAAAGGAGAAAGGGAAAGATATACCCATATGAATGCAGAGTTCCAGAGAATAGAAGGAGAGATAAGAAACTCATCTTAAGTGAACAATGCAAAGAAACAGAGGAAAACAATAGAATGGGAAAGACTAGAGATTTTTTCAAGAAATCGTACACACCAAAGGAATATTTAATGTGAAGATGGGCATGATAAAGGACAGAAATGGTATGGACCTAACTGAAGCAGAAGATATTAAGAAGAGGCGTCAAGAACATACAGAAGAACTGTACAAAAAAAGATCTTCACAACCCAGATAATCACGATGATGTGATCACTCACCTAGAGCCAGACATCCTGGAATGCGAAGTCAAGTGGGCCTTAGGAAGCATCACTATGAACAAAGCTAGTGGAGGTAATGAAATTCCAGCTCAGCTATTTGAAATCCTAAAAGATGATGCTGTTAAAGTGCTGCCTGCAGGATGCCAGCAAATTTGGAAAACTCAGCAATGGCCATAGGACCGGAAAAGGTTAGTTTTCACTCCAGTTTCAAAGAAAGGCGATGCCAAAGAATCTTCAAACTACCATACCGCCACTGCCACCAAGTCGCTTCAGTCGTGTCCAGCTCTGTGCGACCCCACAGAAGGCAGCCCACCAGGCTCCCCTGTCCCTGGGATTCTCCAGGCAAGAACACTGGAGTGGGTTGCCATTTCCTTCTCCAATGCATGAGAGTGAAACGTGAAAGTGAAGTCACTCAGTCATGTCCAACTCAATGGCACTCATTTCACATGCTTGCAAGGTAACACTCAAAATCCTTCAAGCTAGTCTTCAATAGTAAATGAACCAAGAATTTCCAGGTGTACAAGCTGGATTTGGAAAAGGCAGAGGAACCAGAGATCGAATTGCCAACATTCATTGGATCATAGAAAAAGCAAGGGAATTCCAGAAAAGTATCTACTTCTGTTTCATTGACTATGTTAAAGCCTTTGTGTGGAACACAACAAACTATGGAAAATTCTTAAGGATATGGGAATACCAGATCACCTTGCTTGCTTCCTGAGAAACCTGTATGCAAAGTCAAGAAGCAACAGTTAGAACTGGACACAGAACAATGGACCGGTTCAGAATTGTGAAAGGAGTACGTCAAGGATGTATATTGTCACCCTGCTTATTTAACTTGTATGCAGTGTATATCATGCAAAATGCTGGGCTAAATGACTCACAAGCTGGCATCAAGACTTCCAGGAGAAATATCAACAACCAATATGTAGATGATACTACTCTAATGGTAGAAAGGAAACAGGAACTAAAGACCCTTTTGATGAAGTAAAAGAAGAGAGTAGAAAACTGGCTTAAAATTCAGCATTCAAAAAACATGGCCGATTCACATCCATGTACTAAATGACTCACAAGCTGGCATCAAGACTTCCAGGAGAAATATCAACAACCAATATGTAGATGATACTACTCTAATGGTAGAAAGGAAACAGGAACTAAAGACCCTTTTGATGAAGTAAAAGAAGAGAGTAGAAAACTGGCTTAAAATTCAGCATTCAAAAAACATGGCCGATTCACATCCATGTACGGCAAAAACCACTACAATATTGTAAAGTAACTAGCCTCCAATTAAAATAAATTAACTAATTAAAAAAAACTAAGATCATGACATCCAGTCCTCTCACTTCATGGCAAATAGATGGGGAAAAATAGAAACAGTGGCAGATTTTATTTTCTTAGGCTCCAAAATCAATGTGGATGGTGACTGCAGCCACAAAATTAAACGACACTTACTCCTTGGAAGGAAAGCCATGAAAAGCCTAACGTATTAAAAAGCAGAGACATCACTTTGCCAACAAAGGCCCATATAATCAAAGCTATGGTTTTTCTGGTGGTCATGTACAGATGTGAAATTTGGACTATAATGAAGGCTGAGCACCGAAGAATAGATGCTTTCAAAATGTGGTGCTGGAGAAGACTCTTGAGAGTCCCTTGGACAGCAAGGAGAAAAACCAGTCAATCCTAAAGGAAATTAACCCTGAATATTCGCTGAAAGGACTGATGCGGAAGCTCTCCTACTTTGGCCACCTGATGTGAAGAGCTGACTCATGAGAAAAGATCCTGATGCTGGGAAGATTGAGGGCAGGAGGAGAAGGGGATGACAGAGGATGAGATGGTTAGGTCGCATCACTGACTCAATGCATATGAATCTGAGCAAACTCCTGGGGAAAGTGGAGGACAGAGCAGCCTGACCTGTGGCAGTCCATGGTGAAGGTGAAGGTAAAGTCGCTCAGTTGTGTCCGACTCTTTGCGACCCCGTGGACTATAACCTATTAGGCTTCTCCGTCCATGGGATTCTCCAGGCAAGAATACTGGAGTGGATTGCCATTTCCTTCTCCAGGGGATCTTCCCGACCCAGGGATCGAACCCGGGTCTGGAGGACAGAGGAGTCTGACCTGTCTGAACTTAGGGAGTAAACAACAACAACAAATTTAGAATATATAAAGACCTCTCAGGACTCCATGGTTAAAAGATAAAGCAACTGCAAAATGAGCAAATGACAAGAACAAACATTTCACTAAATAGTATATAAAATGGAAAACAAGCGTATGAAACAACTTCTAGTATTACTAGCCGCTGGGAAAATGCAAATTAGAACCACAAGGAGACAGAGCCACACACCTTTAAGAATATGTCAGATGGAAGATAGTGTCAATACCAGATGCTGGTTAGGACACAGAGAAACTGTATTGCTCATGTGTTGCTGGAGGGAACATAAAATGGTACAGCTGGAAAAAGTGTACCATTGGGAAAAGTGTTGCAGTTTCTCAAACAAAACAAAAGAGCCCCGTAACCGAACATGCAGCCACCCCACAACTCAGCAGTTACACTCTTGGGCCTTTGTCTTGGAGAAATGAAACCTTAAGTCCACACAAGAGCCTGCACATGGGTTTTCATACCAGCTTTATCTGTGTATCAGCCTCCTACCACCATTGTGATAAATGACCACAAACAGAGGCTTAAAGCAACATAACTTTTTTCTTTTACAGCTCTTGAGGCCAGAAGTCTGAAATTAATCTTACGGGACTACAAAGTCCCTGGCAGGGCTGATTCCTGTAGAGCCCCTCAGGGGGCATCTGTTTCCTTGCCTTTTCTACTGGGAGCCAAGTGCATTCCTGAGCTCATAACTCTTTCCTCACGTCACCCTGCATCTTCTCCCCTGCCTTCAGGGTCACGTCCCTTTCTGCCTCCTTATGCAGAAGGACACTATGGTGACACCAGGCCCACCTGGATAAGCCAGGATCACCTCTCCATCACAAGATACTGAATTTAAGCACATCTGCAGAGCCTCCTTTTCCACCTAAGATGACAGTGACAGGGTCTAGAAATTAGAACTCAGACTCTTTGGAGGCTGTTATTCATCCCGCCACAATCTGTCATAGCCCCAAACTGCAAGTGACCCACCTGTCCCTCGATGGGTGACTGGTTAAACTACTGTGGTCCATCAAAACCATGGTATTCTACTCAGCAATTTTAAAATGACATATCGATAACAACTTGAATCTTGATAATTATGTTCCAGTAAAAGAAAGTGAAAGTGTTAGCTGCTCACAAGTGTCCAACTCTTTGCAACCCCACATGGACTGTAGCCTTCCAGGCTCCTCTGTCCATGGGATTTTCCAAGCAAGAATACTTGAGTGGGTTGGCCTTCCCTTCTCCAGGGGATCTTCCTGACCCAGGGGTCAAACCTGGGTCTCCCACCTTGCAGGCAGATTCTTTCATCTGAACCACCAAGCCAATCCCAAATGTCACATGCTACGTGATTCCACTTACATGGCATCCTTGAAATTACAAAACTGTAGACCTGGAGAACGGATTAGTGGTTTTCATGAATTCCGGAGGGTTGGGAGTGAGAGGGAGGTGGGTGTGCCTATAAAGGGGCCACCCTGGGATCCTGTGCAGATTGAAATGCTCTGCGTCTTGACCGTCTCTTGTGCACCTGTCGATGTGCTGTTAGTGATGATGAACTACACAGCTGACCCTTGAACTATGGAGGGGTTAAGGACTTTGACCCTTGGGGAGTCAAAAATCCACTTATAACTTTGGAGCTGGGTTTCTCCATATACACAGTTCTGTATCCACGGATTAATGAACCCTGGATCATGTAATAAAGTAGCACATATTTATTGAAAAAAAATCCACATATAAATAGACCTGTGTTGTTCAAGGGTCAACTGTTGTAGAAGATATTGCCACTGGCAGAAACAGTGTACAGGGCGCATGTGATCACTGGGCATTATTTCTGTGATTGCAGGTGAATGTGTAAAAAACAGGATTTTAAAACTTTTTTAATGGGCAAAAGATCTGAAAACATTTCTTCAAAGATATATAAACTGGCCAATAAGCACTTGAAAAGATTCTCAGCATCATCAGTCATTAGGGAAATGCAAATAAAAACCCACAATGAGGTAGCACTCCACCCTGACTCGGGAGATGGGCAATAATAAATATTGGTAAGAAGATGGAGAAATAGGAACCCTCACAGCTTGCTGGGGGGAATGGAAAATGGTACCTCTAGTCTGGCAGTTCTTTGGCAGTTCTTCAAAAAGTTAAACACAGAGTTACCACTTGACTCAGCAGTCCACTCCTAGGGATCCATTCATGACAAGTATGTCAAAGTACACGTCCATACAGAGACTTCCATACAAACATTCACAGCCATGTTACTCTTTTATCTACTACGGTGGGCAAGAAATCCTTAGAAGAAATGGAGTAGCCCTCATAGTCAATAAAAGACTCTGAAATGAAGTACTTGGGTGCAATCTCAAAAATGACAGAATGATCTCAGTGCATTTCCAAGAGAAGCCATTCAGCATTACGGTAACCCAAGTCCATGTCCCAACCACTAATGCCAAAGAAGCTGAAGCTGAATGGTTCTAGGAAGACCGACAAGACCTTCTAGAACTAACACCAAATAAAAGACATCCTTTTCATCATCGGGGACTGGAATACAAAAATAGAGAGTCAAGAGATGCCTGGAGTAACAGGAAAGTTTGGCCTTGCCATACAAAATGAAGCAGGGCAAAGCTAACGGAGTTTTGGCAAGAAGACACACTGGTCATAGAAAACACCCTCTTCCAGCAACACAAGAGACAACTCTACACGTGGGCATCACCAGACGGCCAACGCCGGAATCAGACTGATTATATTCTTTGCAGCCAAAGGAGAAGCTCTCTACAGTCAGCGAGAACAAGACCGGATCATAAGCTCCTTACTGCAAAATTCAGGCTCAAATTGAAAAAGTAGGGAAAACCACTAGGCTAATCAGATATGACCTAAATCAAATCCCTTATGATTATACAGTGCAGGTGGTGGGTAGATTCAAGGGACTAGATCTGGTAGAATGCCTGAAGAATGACGGAGGGAGGCTCTTAACACTGCATAGGAAGTGGTGACAAAACCACTCCTAAGAAAAAGAAGTGCGAGAAGGCAGAGTGGCTGTCTCCTGAGAAGCCTGCATGCAGGCCAAGAAGCAACAGCTGGAACCAGGAATGGAACAATGGAGTGGCTCCAAATCCAATTTGGAGTATGTCAAGGCTGTATACTGTCACCCTGCTTATTTGACCTATATGCAGAGTACATCATGTGAATGGCCGGGCTGGATGGATCTCAAGCTGGAATCAAGGCTGCTGGGAGAAATATCAACAATTTCAGATATGCAGATGGTACCACTCTCATGGCAGAAAATGAAGAGTAACTAAAGAGCCTCTTGATGAGGGTGAAAGAGGAGAGTGAAAAACCGGGCTTAAAATCAACATTCAGAAAACTAAGATCATAGCATCCAGTCCCATCACTTCACGGCAAATAGATGGGAACAAAGTAGAAACTGCGACAGACTTTATTTTCTCAGGCTCCAAAGTCACTGCAGAAGGTGATTGCAGCCACCAAATTAAAAGATGCTTGCTCCTTGGAAGGAAAGCCATGACAAACCTAGACAGTGTATTAAAAAGCAGAGACATCAGGCTCTACTACAAAGCCACAGTCATCAAGACAGTGTGGTACTGGCACAAAGACAGAAATATAGATCAATGGAACAAAATAGAAAGCCCAGAGATAAATCCACACACATATGGACACCTTATCTTTGACAAAGGAGGCAAGAATATACAATGGAGTAAAGACAATCTCTTTAACAAGTGGTGNGGAGGTGGGAGGGGGGTTCATGTTTGGGAGTTCGTGTAAAAAAATAAATAAATACAAAAAAATTAAAAAAATTAATAATAAAAAAAAAAAGCAGAGACATTACTTTGCTGACAAAGGTCCATCTAGTCAAAGCTATGGTTTTTTCCGATAGTCATGTCTGGATATAAGAATTGGACCATAAAGAAGGCTGAGTGCCGAAGAACTGATGCTTCTGGACTGTGGTGTTAGAGAAGACTCTTGAGAATTCCTTGGACAGCAAGGAGATCAAATCAGTCAATCCTAAAGGGAAATTAACCCTGAATATTCACTGGAAGGACTGATGCTAAAGCTGAAACTCCAATACTCTGGCCACTCAATGCGAAGAGCCAACTCACTGGAAAAGACCTTCACAGTTCAAAGACTGAAGGCAGGAGAAGTGGGCAGCAGAGAGTGAGATGGTTAGATGGCATCTCTTTCAGTAAACGCCAGGAGACGGTGAAGGACGGGGAAGCCTGGCGTGCTGCAGTTCATGGGTCGCAGAGTTGGACACGACTCAGCGGCTGAACAACAAGGACAACAGAGGAGGAAACAACCCAGATGTCCCTCCACTGGAGCACGGGCGAGCAGATTGTGTCCGTCCACGCAGGGGATACTTTTTAGCATAACAAGGACGGAAACACTTGTACGTGCTGTGATTTGGATGAATCTCAAAAATATGCCCGAGGAAGCCAGAAAAGAAAAGATTACCTTCTATACAACCCCATTTATATGAATTGTCCAAAGCAGGCAAATCTATGGAGACCACTGGCAAGTTGCTGGGGGTTGGGAGCAGGAATAGGGATTAACTCTAAACTGGCAGGATGGGTTTACAGTGGGCTGGGAGATGCTCTAACCCTAGACTGTGGAGATTGATGGCACAAGTCAGTAAATTACTAAAGTCACACCCCAAATCGGTGAATTCTATAGTAGGCAAATTAAGCATCAATAAAGCACTTAAATGCTGGAAAGGATGTGGAGAAAAGGGAACACCTCGATATTGTTAGCGGGAATGTTAACTGATACAGCCACTATGGAAGAGAGCACAGAGATTCCCTAACGAACAAGGAATGTATCTGCCATATAACCCAGCAATCCCACTACTGCATATATGCCCTAAGAAAGCCACAATTCTAAAAGACACATGTGCCCCAATGCCCACTGCAGCAATATTTACAATAGCAAAGACATGAAAGCAGCCTAGATGTCCATCAACAGATGAATGGATAAAGACGATGTGGTGCATCTAGACAATGGAACATTACTCAGCCGTAAGAAGGAACAAGCGTGAGTCATTCGGAGTGAGGCAGATGAACCTACAGCCTCTCATACATAGTGAAGTAAGTCCAAAAGAGAAAGACAAGTCCCACACAGTAATGCATATATGTGGGATCTAGAAAGACGTACTGATGAACCTTGTAGAGAACAGACTTGTTGACACATCAGAAGGTGAGGGGGGTATGAATTGAGTGAGTAACACTGACATATCCACTATCGTGTGTAAAATAGTTAGAGGGGCGTTGGTATATAGCACAGGGAGCCCCGCCTGGCATGCTGTGATGACCTAGAGGGTTGGGATGTGGGCAGCAGGGCTCTATATATGTCTGTCTGTGTGTGTCTGTCTGTCTGTGTGTCTGTGTGTGTCTGTGTGTGTCTGTGTCTGTGTGTCTGTGTCTGTCTGTGTCTGTGTGTTTGTGTGTGTGTCTGTGTGTGTGT
>SJYX01016900.1:478220-507845 GCA_006410675.1 Oreotragus oreotragus
TGTGTGTGTGTGTGTGTGTGTGTCTGTGTGTGTGTGTGTCTGTGTGTGTGTGTGTCTGTGTGTGTCTGTGTGTGTGTGTCTGTGTGTAATTGTGGCTGACTTGCATGTTGTACAGCAGAAACCAAGACGACATTGTGAAGCAATTTTCTGTCAATTAAAGAAGCTGGAAAAGGAAAAAACAAGTTTTAAAAAATGTGCGCGACTCATCTTCACATGAGTGACGGCTGCACTGAGAAGAGAGGCGGGACAGGAGCAGGCGCTAAGCCTGCGCGTCTGAACCAGGAGAGTGTTGGGCGCCAGCTGCGTCCAGCTCTACGCGAGCCTACGGACTGTGGCCCGTCAGGCTCCTCTGTCCTCAACGGGATTTTCCCGACCCAGCAATCAAACCCAGGTCTCTGGCGTTGCAGGCAGATTCTGTACCATCTGAGTCCCCAGGGGAGCCCATATTTGAAACTAGAGTATTTCACTACACACCCTTAACCTTGAGTAGGGTGATGTGGACAGTTACAAACAGATCCTGGACGCGTGTCAGTAGTTTTGATTCTGTAGTGATGAGGACAAGGAATTAAGAGAGCGTTGCACATACACTGTCGGCTGAGCAGCAGGTCTGCACGTGGTTGTGACGGGGAACCAGGCGTCTCACGGTGGGCAGAGGGACTTGCAGATGAGGAGGAAGCAGGAGCGACAGGAAGGATCAGCCCCAGTGGTTGGGACCCAAGGTTTCCAAAGTGTGGACACGCAGCGTGCGCCTCTGTGTGTCTGCATCTGCGTAAGTACACCTGGCTCTGCACAGAAAGGGCCTAGAAGGAAAGACATCTAACATTTCCAGTGATTTCATTCTCCGTGAAAAGGAACCAGGGCTCCTGGGAAAACTGATGTCAGGGCTGGGGAAGAGCCCAAATCGTGTCACACCAGAACTTAAAGAGCTGCCAGAAGCAGGCAAGCAGCGCAGAACGTGTGTCACAAGGACAGATGTCAGCTCAAAGGGTCTCCCACTGGGCAAATCCGGGCAATTGGAATGTCAAAATCATGAAGGACAGTAAAGGGTCCTAATACAAATCCATAAGCCCATGGGTATAGACCATCAATCAACAGAAATAAATCAGTGGAAGAGGAAAGAGTTTCCTTCTTACAGGAACATGTTGAGATAGTTTTTCTTGGAACACTATTCTAGTGAGACGGTATTTTTTCTTTTAGTACTTCCGAGGAAGGGGCGCTGGGGTTGGCAAATCAGCATGCTGCAGTCACTGTAATAAAGTCTGTAATAAAGAAAAGCCTTTAAATCTGGGAGGCATTTTTTGATAAGGAGCCGGATTACTTGCATAACCTCAAAGTATGCCCCCTAGATAGTTTATGGGTTCCAAGGCAAGAGTGTCCTGTGCAGAAAAATAACTGGACAGTGTTTGCAGCGGGTGATTAAAGTTAGAGGCAGATGCCTTCATGTGCCTTCGTGTGCCTCAGGGATCGGACAACCCCAGAGGAACTCCACATTGCGGGGGACGTGAGCGCTGGGAGTGCACCACTCGAGTCTGACCACGAGGAAACATCCGCGCTGCAGCTCACGGGCTCACAAGGAGTCCGACGCGGCTTAGAGGCTGAGCAACCAACAACAAAGAGACATGGGCAACCGGAGGATCCTGGGTCCTGCCTGGGAGGGAAGAGAAGCTACTGATCCTAAGGACATTGTCACGTCCTCTGACAAAGCCAGGAGGCAGATGGTGCGCTGGGGAAGGACTGGATCGACCTCTCATGGCGGGGTCTGATGGCCACGCTAGAGCTTTAACAGCGCTCATCTTTGCTTTTTTCGGAAATACGCAGCACAATGTTTAGGGGCCTATGGGTGTGGAGTATGCAAGCTACTCTCAGACAGTTCAGAAAGACATGTGACGTGAATATACACACAGAAAGGGGCCTCTGGCGGCCCAGTAGGTGGGCAGGTGGCTAGCAGTCAGTGGATCACGTCTGAGTCAAGGTCTGTGTGCGTTTTCTATCTCGTTGTTAATGTTACAGTTTTTCTGTAATTAAAAATCACTTCCAAATAAACAATTGGAAAAGAAAACCCAAACTCTGAGGCATCCCAGCGGTTCTCACCATGCGGTTTTGCAAGCCCCCCAACCCAGGGGGCATTTAGCAAGATCTAGACTCTTGAGAGTCCCTTGGACTGCAAGGAGATCCAACCAGTCCATTCTGAAGGAGACCAGCCCTGGGATTTCTTTGGAAGGAATGATGCCAAAGCTGAAACTACAGTACTTTGGCCACCTCATGCGAACAGTTGACTCATTGGAAAAGACTCTGATGCTGGGAGGGATTGGGGGCAGGAGGAGAAGGGGATGACAGAGGATGAGATGGCTGGATGGCATCATGGACTCGATGGACATGCGTCTGAGTGAACTTTGGGAGTTGGTGATGGACAGGGAGGCCTGGTGTGCTGCGATTCATGGGGTCGCGAGAGTCAGACACGACTGAGCGACTGAACTGAACTGAGACATTCTAGTTGTCATAACACAGGGACGCTGCTAAACACCCCACCACGTTAGCCCCCTCCACAAAGAATGATCAGCTCTAGACACCAGCAGAGCCTCGACAGAAGCCCTGCCCCCTCGGCTGGAGCTGCCAGCAATGGCTGGCAGGTGTCGGGGTGCCCTGGAGGAGGGTGGCCTGGCAGTGCCCTCTGAACGAGACACATACCCAGTAATACCCGTGTCACAGGCCAAGTCGTGTGCCCAGATTTCAGATGCGGAAGCTCTAAAAGTCAGCACCTTAGAATGTGACCATATTTGGAGACAAGGCCTTTAAGGAGGCGATTAAGTCAAATGAGGCTGTTAAATGAGGTGATTAAATTAAATGAGACTGGTGTCCTTATAAGAAGTTTGGACACACAGACACCAGAGACACGCACACACAGAGGAAAGACCATTCAAGGCTGTGGCAAGAAGGCAGCCATCTCCAAGGAGAGAGTGCCCGAGGGAAATCAAGCCTGCGGACCCCCTAACTTCCAGCTTCCAGCCTCCAGACGCTCAGACTTCTGTTGCCTCAGCCCCCGGTCTGTCATGGTTGTTGTGGCAGTCCCAGAAAAGTAACACATCCTGGAAATTGTCATACTCGCCAGGGACACCTTCCAAGATCCCCAGTGGATGCTTGAAACTGAGGATAGTACCAAACCCTGGATCTTTTCTCTTATACACATAAAACCTGAAGTTTATATATATATGATTGAACTATAGTTGGTTTATAGTATTGTGTTAGTTTCAGGCATACAGCAAAGTGATTCAGTCATATTCTGAATATACAAGCTCATTATATACAAATATATACAAATTATATATAAATTCAAAGTTTTACAAATTTACAAATATACATGTACAAGTTATATACAAACATAAAGCATATTTGCTTTCTTTTTCAGACTCTTTTTCCATGGTAAGTTATTGTGAGATACTGAGTCTCACTCCCCGTGCTCTACATTAAGTCTTACTTTAACTATTTCGTATACGGGGATGTGTTAGCTTCTTACTCCTGATTTGCCCCTACCCCTCGGTAACCATAAGCTTGCTTCCTATGCCTGTGAGTCTTTTTCTGTTTTGTAAATAAGTTGGTTTGTACCATTTTTTAGGTTCCACACATCAGTGATACAGTGTCTGTCTTTCTCTGAGTTCCTTCACTTAGTGTGATAATCTCCAGTTCACCCGTGTTGCTGCAAATAGCATTCTTTCTTTTCATGGCTCTGCAATAATGCATCACGTGTACATTCCACATCTTTATCTACTCATATACTGATGGACGCTTAGCTTGCCCATGTCCTGGCTGTTGTAAACAGTGTTGCGATGAACAACAGGGTGCATGTATCTTTCCAAATTATGGTTTTCTCTGGATATATGCCCAGGAGGGGGATTACTGAATCATATGCTAACTCTATTTTTAGTTTTTTATGAAGGAATCTCCATACTAAATATAATAAATCTTATATTTAAATTATATCATAATTTAGATTAAGTTTGACGTATAAACTAAGCACAGTAAGAGATCAACAATAATATAGAATAGCAATATGCTGTAATAAAATTATATGAATGTGGTCTCTCTCAAAATATTTTATTGTACAAATGTACTGCCTTTTCCATCTTAAGCACTGTGACTGTCGTTTGCAGTGTGAGGTGTAGCAGCAAATTAGCACGAAATCCTCTCTCCTTCATTCTTACACAGAAGATTTGTTCTCAGCACAGAGCTTAGCAGTCTAAGCATACAATTTTTTTTCTTTCCTTAAAAAGTTGAAAACTTCCACCTTTTTGCTTAAAGGAAACACCTTACGGTTTCTCTTTGGGACATCAAATGGCCAGCATCAGTCCCTTTGCTTTTGGGAGCCACTATGAAATGAAACAAGGGTCACCTGACAACCACACAGAGGTCGATCTGATAACCAAGACAGCTACCAAGTCAGTCAAGGGCAGGACGCACTGGACAAAGGGGCGATTCATATCCTGGGGGCCAGAGCGGGATGGTTCACGCTTCCCAGACGGGCACACAGTCCTATGGATTGCTTATTTCTGGAAATTTCCATTGAATATTTTTGGACCATGGTTGACCACGGGCAACTGGGACTGTGGGAAGCGAAACCACAGATGATGGGGGCTACTGTACTCGTACGTAGGGAAGTGAGGCTCAAGGGAGGTTTTCAGAAAATCTGCCAAAACCTGATGCAAAACGGATTCTCAGCAACAGGGAACACTGGCATGTGTATACCGAGGAGAATAACGGAGAGACTTAAATTCATTTGTTACTTTTTGGCGGCAGGTGGGACTTAGTTCCCCAACCAGGGATTGAACCCATGTCCCCTGCGTCAGAAGCATGGAATCCTAACCACTGGGCCAGCAGGGAAGTCCTAAGGTTTAAGTTTTAGAATGAACGGTTCTAACATCCTTGGAGGGAGTCTTATCATGTTACTGAATTGGAAAGGCAAGATACAGAAAAGCACATATGATGCAATCCCATGAGTTTGGAAATCCGCGATAGACCCTTTTACAATCATGTATACTTGATTCATTGTATATTATGAGCACTGGGAAAAGCACAATAAATCTTAGATTGTTAACACAGGTCTTAGAAGTAAGGTAACCAAGCAAACATACAGAAAGGACTACAGAAAAACATAGCTTAAAGGAGACCAAACCAGTCCATGCTAAAGGAAATCAACCCTGAATATTCACTGAAGGGACTGATGCTGAAGCTGAAACTCCAATACTTTGGCCACCTGATGCGAAGAGCTGACACAATGGAAAAGACCCTGATTCTGGGAAAGGTTGAGGGCAGGAGGAGAAGGGGCAGCAGAGGATGAAATTGGTGGGCATCACCAACTCAATGGACATGAGTTTGAGCAAACTCCGGGAGACCATGAAGGACGGGGAAGCCTGGCGTGTCGCCGTCCACGGGGTCCCAGAGAGCTGGACACGGCTTGGCGACTGAGCAGCGCCAGGACACGCCTGTAGAGTTACAGGTGGACTATAAAGGAACGAAACCAAGAAGGCGGAAAGATGCAAGGTCAACCCTGGGATCCGTGGTGTGAGGAGCTGAGCGGAAGGCAGGGAAGCGGGAAGGGGGTTGGAACAGAGGCCAGAGACACCAGCCTGCTGCTCCATGCCGGCCCTGGGGGCACCTGTGTGTCTCTGCTCACTCGGCCGTCACAGCACTGCTGGGTGCAGCCCTGTGAGGACCCTGAGTTCATGGATACAGAGACTGGGCACAGAGAAGGCAGCAGGTGAGCCTGGCTTCGGCCCAGGCAGGCCGGCTCTCAGGCTGCGCTCCCAACCACTGCGTGAGTCTGCCACTCGACTTTTGAAAACATGATTGTGAAGGAAGGATTTACCATTTCAGAATTTGGCAAATGTGTTAAGATTAAAAGATAAAACTAAGGAAGCTTGGAGCAGATCTGAATGACACAATGAGTAAGTATATATGTACGTGTCTGTGTATGTATGGGAGAAGGAAATGGCAACCCACTCCAGTGTCCTCGCCTGGAGAATCCCAGGGACAGAGGAGCCTGGCGGGCTGCCGTCGATGGGGTCGCACAGAGTCGGACACGACTGAAGGGACTCAGCAGCAGCAGCAGCTGTGTATGTATATATGTGTGTGGTATTACCCATCTCTGTGCACACTTTATTTGTGTGCACAAATAAACTTATGTCCTACAAATAGAAAATGTACTTTCTTAACTTAGGTCCATGGGACACTTACAAAAGCAATGATTTTATTTTTGTACTTGGACAGAAAGAAAATCTTCATGAAAAAAAAGTAGAGATTTCACAGGCCACATCCTCTCACTGTAAGCCTGGTTAAAATGGAAATAAATAACAGTAATAAAAAACGTACTGCTTAAAAATTAAGAAAACATTTCTTAAAAGAACACTAGATTAAAGAGAAACTCGAAACACAAAAACTACCAAGAAAGCAATGAAAAGGAACATATTTCACAGTAAGATCCATATGCCATAACTAATGCTGTAATCAGAGGAAAATTTATAACCTTTAAAATGCTTTTTACAAGAAAGACTAATTAACCATACTGTTACTCCCAATTAAGTTAAACATTAATAAGGTTAACCAGGAAGGGGGAATTAATAGACATAAAAGCCCAAACTGGTGAAGTAGAAAACAAAAATAGCAAAAAAGGTAGCTTTCTGATAATGAGTATAATAAATAAGATAGATGACGCTCTCATGAATTTGATGAAGGAAAAAGGATGAAACTATAAAAGCTCAGGCAAGGGGAAAGAGATGAGAGGCACAGAAGACATAAAATCACTGAGAGAGACAAATAGTTGTTACCAAGTGGCAACATAAATCCTTGAGGAGTTAAATAGCAATGAATAAATTACCCCAAAAGATGCAGTAAATTTATTTAGAACAAATTACCATAAAACAGACTAGGAGGAGACTAAAGGTCTCCTTTAAAACACAGCTTTACAACCAGATAGTTTTACAGCTTAATTCCAATATTCAACCTTTAAAGAGAAGATAGTTGCAAAGTTCTTCAGACTGTTCCAGAACACAGAAAGAAGTATCCAGAGTTCCCTTTTGTAAAACATCATATTTACACACACTTGATGGCAGATTTCCTGCTCTTCTGAACCTGAGCCCCTTTTATTTCTGGGGTCAGATGTCAGGGAGGTCTCTCGTCAGGACTGAGAATATGGTTTCATGGTTTCAATGGGTGTTTAACATACACACGATACTTTGTTTAAGCAGACCTGAACCGACAGGTAGGTCTGTGATTTGCTATCTTCTGCTATTTAACAATTGCAGAAATCAGCATCATGAAAATGGGTCATTTTGTAAATGTGTAATACCAGTGTAGAATAGAATTCTGTAAGGGTTTTGAAGGGTATATGCGTTTTTCATTTTCATTGAAATTATCTTGTCTCCATAGAGGTTGTAGCAACTTAACCTTCCAACATCAGTGAGGTGGAGGCTGTCCCTGTACATTCACCCATAAAGTATTATCAACTCTTTGATGTTTAATAATCAGAGAAGCTAAAAATTCCATTGCTGCTGTAATTTGCATTTCTTACACTGTAACGAGCATCTTTTCATCACAAAGAATTACTAGTATTTTCTTTTCTGAGAACTGTTTTTATCTTTCGGCTTCACGATTTATAAGAGCTTCTTAATATATTGATGAAATGAGCCCTATGCTCATGATTTGAGTGGTAACTATTTTCCTCGTCTAGTGGTTAAGAATCTGCCTTACAGGGCAGGAGACGTAGGCTTGATCCTCGGTCAGGGACCTAACAGAAACGGAAGAGATTCAGAAGAGGTGGCATGAATACACAGAAAAGCTGTACCAAAAAAGGGCTTAATGACCCAGATAACCATGATGGTGTGGTCACTCAGCTAGAGGCAGACGTCCTGGAATGCAAAGTCAAGTGGGCCTCAGGGAGCATCACTATAAACAAAGCTAGTGGGGGTGATAGAATTCCTAAAAGATGATGCTGTTAAAGTGCTGCACTCAATATGTCAGCAAATTTGGAAAACTCAGCAGTGACCACAGGACTGGAAAAAGTCAGTTTTCATTTCAGTCTTGAAAATGGGCCATGCCAAAGAATGTTCAAACTACCATTTCACATGATAGCAAGGTAATGCTCAAAATACTCTAGGCTTCAGCAGTATGTGAACCAAGAACTTCCAGATGGACAAGCTGCATTTAGAAAAGGCAGAAGGATTAGAGATCAAATTGCCAACATTTGTTGGATCACAGAGAAAGCAAGGGAATTCCAGAAAAACATCTACTTCTATTTCATTGACTATGCAAAAGCCTTTGACAAAATGGATCACAACAAACTGGAAAATTCTTAAAGAGATGAGACTATCAGACCACCTTATCTGTCTCTTGAGAAACCTATATGCAGGTCAAGAAGCAACAGTTAGAACTGTACATGGAACAACTGACTGATTCAGGATTGGGAAAGGCGTATGACAAGGCTGTATATTGTCACCGTGCTTATTTAACTTATATGCGAAGTACATCAAGTGGAATGCTGAGCTGGCTGGATCATAAGCTGAAATCAAGATTGCTGGAAGAAATACCAACAACCGCAGAGACACGGATGATACCAGTCTAATGGCAGAAAAGGAAGAACTAAAGAGCCTCTTGATGCGGGTGAAAGAGGAGCACAAAAAAACTGGCTTAAAACTCAACATCCTAAAAACAAAGGTCATAGCATCTGGTCCCATGACTTCACGGCAAAGAGGAGAAAAAGTGGAAGGGTGGCAGACTTTGTTTTCCTGGGCTCCAGAAGCTTGCTGGATGGTGACTGCAGCCTTGGCATGAGAGACACTTGCTCCTTGGAAGGAGAGCTATGACTAACATAACAGCAAGTTAAAAAGCAGGGACATCACTTTGCTGACAAAGGTCTGTATAGTCAAAGCTACAGTTTTCCTAGGAGTCATGTCTGGATGTGAGAGTTGGACCATAAGAAAAGGCTGAGCACCAAAGACTTGATGCTTTCAAATTGTGGTGTTGGAGAAGACTTTTGAGAGTCTCTTGGATCAAGTTAAAAAGCAGAGACATCACTTTGCTGACAAAGGTCTGTATAGTCAAAGCTACAGTTTTCCTAGGAGTCATGTCTGGATGTGAGAGTTGGACCATAAGAAAAAGCTGAGCACCAAAGACTTGATGCTTTCAAATTGTGGTGTTGGAGAAGACTTTTGAGAGTCTCTTGGACTGCAAGGAGACCAAACCAGTCCATCCTAAAGGAAATCAACCCTGAATATTCATTGGAAGGACTGATGCGGAAGCTGAAAATCCAATCCTTTGGCCCCCTGATGCGAAGAGCTGACACAATGGAAAAGACCCTGATGCTAGGAAAGACTGAAGGCAAAAGAAGAAGGGGGCAGCAGAGGATGGGATGGTTGGACGGCGTCACTGACCCGATGGACGTGAGTTTGAGTGAACTCCAGGAAGTAGTGAAGGACAGGGGACCCTGGTGTGCTGCACTTCATGGGGTTGCAAAGAGTCAGGCATGATTTAGAGACTGAACAGCAACAGAGAACTAAGATCCCAACATGGCGGAGCAACCAAGCTTGCGCACTGCAACTACTGAGCCCGTGCGCTGCAGCTGAGGCCTGAAATAGCCAAAAAAATATTTTTTTTAAAATTACTTTTGGTATTTTTTCTGCTAAGACAAGTATATTTTCTATATTTTTTCGTTAAAGTGTAATTGACATACAACAAACTGCACGTTTAACGTACACAGTTTAGTAACTTTTGACATACGATGAAACCACTGCAATAATCAATGTGTTGAACACACTCACCCTCCAGAAGCTGCCTTGTACCCTCCTCCTCCCAACAAGGTCCCCGTTCCCCTCACCCCATCCCAGGGGAACCGTGGGTCTTCTGGTCACACTAGACTCGCCTGCATTTTCTAGAGTTTTATGTGAATTTAAGGCAGCATGTGCTCTTTTCTGGTTTCTTTTACTGATCTTCATTATCTTGATGTTCATCTAGGCTGCCACTTCTCATTTTTGAGTGGTATTCCACAGTATGGCTATTCTAAAACCTAAATTATCCAAATGTTGATGGGCTCTGCGGTGTTTTCCATTTTTCATAAAACAGCTCTGAACATTCAATGTGTACGTGCCAGTTTGTGCATCTGCTGATATTTCTCCTGGACAAATACCTAGGAATCGAATGCCTGGGTAACATGACGGGCCTGTATCTCACATTTTGGGAAATGGCCAAACTGTCTTCCAAAGCAGCTACACCATTTTACATCTCACTAGGAGAGTATAAGAGTTCTACCTCTCTACCAACACTTGGTATGGTCAGTCTTCTTAATTTAGCCAATACAGTAATGTGCAGTAGTGTCTCACTGTGGTTTTAATTTGCATTTCCCTAATAGTTGCTCAGAAGGTAAAAAAATCTGCCTGCAATGCAGGAGATCTGGGTTTGACCCCTGGGTCGGGAAGATCCCCTGGAGGAGGAAATGGGTACCCACTCCAATACTCTTGCCAGGAGAATTCCGTGGACAGAGGAGCCTGGCGGGCTACAGTCCATGAGGGTTGCAAGAGTCAACTAGGACTGAGCGGCTAACAGTTTCACTTTCAGTAATTTAATGGGGCTTCCCAGGTGGCGCTAGTGGTAGAGAGTCTGCCTGCCGATGCAGCAGACGCAAGAGATGCAGGTTTGATCTCTGGGTTGGGAAGACCCCCTGGAGAAGGAAATGGCAACCTGCTCCGGGATCCTTGGGCTTCTCTTGTGGTTCAGATGAGAAAGAGTCCTCCTGCGCTGCAGGAGCCCCTGGCTCCATCCCCGGGTCGGGAAGATCCCTGGAGGAGGGCATGGCAACCCACTCCAGGATTCTTGCCTGGAGAATCCCACGGACAGAGGAGCTGGGCAGTCCGTAGGGTCTCAAAGAGTCAGATGCTTCTCAACGACTGAGCACAGTAATGATGCTGAGCACCTTTTTGTATGCTTGCCGATAAATCGTCCTTGATGAAGTCTCTATTCAAAGCTCTTGCCCATTTTTATCTGCTGTCACTCTGCAGTCACGGGGCTTCCCTGCAAGCTCCGTTGGTAAAGACTCCGCCTGCAATGCAGGAGACCCTGGTTTGATCCCTAGGTCGGGAAGATCCCCTGGAGAAGGGACAGGCTGCCCACTCCAGTATTCTTGGGCTTTCCTTGCGACTCAGCTGGTAAAGAATCCATCTGCAATGTGGGAGACCTGGGTTTGATCCCTGGGTCAGGAAGATCCCCTGGAGAAGGGAAAGGCTGCCCACTCCGGTATCCTGACCTGGAGAATCCCGCGGACCGTATAGTCCACGGGGCCACAAAGAGTCGGACACGAGTGAGCGACTTTCACTTTCACTTCATCCAGTCATAAGTGTTCCTCATATATTCTGGGTGCAAGGCCTTTAGCAGACGTATGGTTTGAAAATGCTTCCTCCCAGTTTCCGGTGTGTCTTTCCATTCTCTTAGTAGCGTTTCTCAAAGCAAAGCTTGTAATTTTGTGAAGGACATTTGTTCCAGGGCCTGGCTTTTGCTTTCGGTGTCATGCCTAAGAAATCTTTAACTCAGAGTCACAAAGATTTTTTTCCTATGTTTTCTTCTATATTTTCAGAATTTACATTTAGGTCTATGACAAACTGTGAGTTAATTTTTATATATGAGATGAGATGTAGGTCCAGGTTCATTTTTTTTGGCAGATGCATATCCTGTTGGTCCGGCCTTGCTTGTTGGAATGACTATCCTTTCTCTACGAAACTGCCCTTGTGTCTCGGTCAAGAGTCAGCGGTCCATCATGTGCGGGCTTCTCTGGGCTGCATCGACTGCTCTGCTGCCCTGTCTGCTTATCCTGACGCTAGCACACTGCTGGTGTGCCCCGGCTTTCTTCATTTTCAAAGCTGTTCTATTTCTAGGTCACATGCGACACAGTTCCGTAAGAGTTTCAGTTTTGTTAATTTCTGTAAAACTTATAGTGAGTTTGGAACTCTTGCCTAGTTTTTAATTTTCCAGAAAATGCTGTCTAGAATTGATTTTATTTTTTCTTAAATGTTTGGCAGGCTTCATCAGTAAAGCCACATGGTCCTGGAGAGTGTCTGGGGGGATGTTTTGAACTATAACTTTGATTTTATCAGCAGGCAGAGAACTCTTTGGGTTATGTATCTTGAGTAGTTTACATCTTTCAAGACATTTTCCCATGTCATCTGCGTTGGAATTTAAAGACTGGTCCCTTACAGTCCTTCTTATATCTGTAGGATCTGCAATCTTGCAGTCCTGATACTTCGTGTATTCTCTCTTTTGCTCCAGATATTTCTGGGTAAAGGGTTATCAACTGTGTTGATCTTTTAAAGAAATCATATCTTTGTTTCATTATATATGCATTTTGTTTTGCGCATTCCACTTCATTTGTTTTTGCTCTGAGCTTTATCGCTTTCTGGTTTCTGCTTATCTGGGGTTGAGTTTGTTCTTCTCCTGGCTTCTCGTGGTAGCAGCTAAGGCTGGCTGGCCCTGCTCCTCTCTAGTGGGCGTGTCGGTGCTGCCCTTGGCAGAACCTGCATATTTTGATGCGCTGTACTTTTCTCTTCATCAAGTTGAAAATATTTTCTAATTTTTTGTTTGGATTTCTTCTCTGGCCCTGTGGTATTTGAAGCATGTTATTTAGGTTCCAAATATGTGCGGGTTTTCCAGAGCTCTTCTTATTATTGATTTTCCGTTGAACTCTACTGTGGTCAGAGGACATACTGTATATATCACTTGAATCATTTAAAATGGATTGGGACTTGTTCCGTGGCTCAGAACCCGGGTCTGTCTTGGTGGATGCTCTGTGTACCCTCGGGGACCTGTTCTGTGTTTCAGAACCCGGCTCTGTCTCGGTGGATGTCTTGTGTGCCCCCAGGGACCTGTTCCGTGGTTCAGAACCCGGCTCTATCTCGGTGGATGCTCTGTGTACCCTCGGGGACCTGTTCTGTGGTTCAGAACTCAGTTCTGTCTCGGTGGATGCTCTGTGTACCCTCGGGGACCTGTTCTGTGGTTCAGGACCCGGTTCTGTCTCGGTGGATGTTCTATGTACCCTTGGGGACCTGTTCTGTGGTTCAGGACCCGGCTCTATCTCGGTGGATGCTCTGTGTACCCTCGGGGACCTGTTCTGTGGTTCAGAACTCGGTTCTATCTCGATGGATGCTCTGTGTACCCTCGGGGACCTGTTCTGTGGTTCAGGACCCAGTTCTGTCTCGGTGGATGTTCTGTGTACCCTCGGGGACCTGTTCTGTGGTTCAGGACCCGGTTCTGTCTCGCTGGATGTCCTGTGTGCCCCCAGGGACCTGTTCCGTGGTTCAGAACCCGGTTCTATCTCGGTGGATGTTCTGTGTGCCCTCGGAAATGCTGCGTGCTGCGCTCCTACTAAAAGGACTGTTCTGCAAGTGTTCACTGGGTCATCTTGGTTGAAAGGATTATTCTGGGCTACACCCGATGGCTCAGCAGGTAAAGAATCCTGCAATGTGGGAGATGCAGGAAGCATGGGTTCAATCGCCGGGTCGGGAAGATCCCCTCAATGAGGAAATGGCAACCCACTCCAGCATTCTTGCCTGAAAACTCCCACGGACAGAGGAGTCTGGTGGGCTACGGTCCATGCGGCTGTAAAGAATCCTGCAATGTGGGAGATGCAGGAAGCATGGGTTCAATCGCCGGGTCGGGAAGATCCCCTCAATGAGGAAATGGCAACCCACTCCAGCATTCTTGCCTGAAAACTCCCACGGACAGAGGAGTCTGGTGGGCTATGGTCCATGCGGCCGCAAAGAGCTGGGCATGACTGAGGGCACACACGCATTTATCCTTACTGCTTTTCTACCTGTTTTGCCAGCTTCTGAGGTAGCTGTATTAAAATCTCCAGTTCCAGCCCTGGATTTGTTTCTTTCACCTTTTATATGTCATTCATTATTTTCTCCCTTTTGGCTACTGGACTTAAAGTCATATTTAGATACATTGTATGACTGTATGAACCAGTAATCATCTTTAAATACTTTCTAGATTATAGGATCTGAAAGAGAGTGTTTTTGTTATTATTTTTCCAAATATTCTCTAACTGGGGACTTTACTTCTTTGTCAGAGTTTAAAAGCCAGCAACACCGCCAATAGAAACAGTAAAATGCTGAATCTAGTTTCAGCAAAATCAGAAACACGTCAGGAAATCCTTGCCCACTGTATTTCCAAGTCACACCACAGACCCTTCCAAAGATGGAACATCGGGGACACGAACCCACTGGCAGAGCGAAAAGTCCCTTCTACAAGAATGTAAAGTGATACTTGGTAATGATCATATCAGAAGCGATAGAAGTAGGAACGATACTAGACAGTGCAGGCGGAACACGTGTGTCTGTTCTTTCCAAGTGAGGAGACAGGACGTTTGTCCAGGGCTCAGCAGTTGCTACCTGGGCGCTGAGACGACCAGGGCTTGCTTTTTTTCACTGTTCTCTTGCGTGCATCTCAGGCTCACAAGGAGCATCTGCCACATTTTTAATCAGAAAAAAAAGAAGGAAACACTTGAAGTTTGGGAGTAGACAGCTTTTGGTCATAAAGAGGTGGGCAGCGGTGAGGTGACCTTTGGGCAAAGGGGTCCTGGTGGAAAAGCCTGGCCGTGGTGCAGACGGGATGCCGCCCAGGGGGCAGAGCAGGCAGATGTGCCAGGGGCAGGCTCTCGCGAGACACCCGGGGCATCTGGATGACAGCCTGAGGGGCCGGGGATCCCGGGGCGCTGAGTGGGCCTCAGCCAGGTACCCTTGATAAGCTGCTCACTGGCTGCCCAGGGCAGACGGCAGTGAGGAAGAGAACGCGAGCCCATCTTGGTGAAGCCCTGGGGCTGAGAGGAGGGGCCAGGGGTGAGTAGCTCGGAAGAGCGCCAACGAGAAGGCTCTGGCCCAGGAGGTGAGGACATGCCTGCAGGGCCCATCTGGAACCCCCATGCCTACTGGAGGGGTCACAGGCTCATCCGGACCCCACACCTACTGCAGGGGTCACAGGCTCATCTGGAACCCCCACACCTACTGGAAGGGTCACAGGCCCCAGCCTGCAAGACCTCGTGGGACCACTTCCCCGTGATCCTGGGGCTGCATGAGTGAAGTGTGACTGGAGCCAGGGGAATGCCACACCCTCAGACCAGGCCAGGCAGGTGGACACCAGGAGGGCACCCGGAGCCCATTCAGTCCTGAACACGGCAGCTTAGACCCAGGTGAGACCAAGGCGGCATGCGGGCCAGGTGCAGGGCCTTGGTCTCACAGCCGTGATGGTCTCCAGGCCACCGGCTTCAGGGTAACCGGGGGCTTGTTACCAACACACACCCCTGGCCTGCCCATAGCACCGTGACTCAGAATCTGAGGCATGGGTCTCCAAGTCTGTGCTAAAAGTAGAATTCAAGGGATCCACAGGGAAGTCCCAACCTGGAGCATCGCCTCCCAGCCTCCGCCAACAGGGACACCCCGCCTCTCTCATCAGGAGCAGCTCTGTCCGTCACCAAGGGGAGGACTTCCATTTCTGGCAAGAGGAGTGACGTCATCTCTCTACAAGTTCTGGGACAGAGCAAACTTCCTGCGGGCACCACGGAGCTCACCTGGCTCCAGGGACGTGTCCTCCCAGTGGAGAGGGCAAGCAGGTGGTCCTGGCTCTGACCCACAGGCTGCCTGGGCTGCCCACCGGCGCAGCCAGTGTGGACCGTGTGGCCCCTCGGAGGGAAGAGGCTGCACCTAGACCGCATGAGGCAGGAGCTGGCAGCTGAGGCGTCACATCAAAAGGAGGAACCAAGAGCCAAAGGGCGGACACGGACCAAGCACCACAGAGCCCGGGCAAACGCTCGCGCCGGCGGCAGCGGGGAGAGCAGCCATCTGCCGCGCGTCTTCCCAGCGGGCGAGCGGTGTGTCTGCTCAGCCTCGCTCCTACAGGGCCCACGACGCAGGCTGTCTGGGAAACCCCACACCTATACACCAACTGCACGCCGGTCCTGCTGTGGTTCACGGGGTCGCCCCTCCAGAGCAGTGTCCCCTTAACCAGAGTCCAGAGGAACCCACCAATACAAAACGTCCACAGTCGCCACCTCAGCCCACAGCCCCACGAGGAGGGGAGCGTCGGAGAGGCCACTGCGAACAGAATCGGACTCTTCCGTGAGCGCAGCTGATGACGCTCCAGGATGGATAGGGTGGGATCAGCACGTTCGAGGGGCTCAAAGCCGTGACGTCACACACGAGGAAGATACAGGATGCTAAGGCCAAGCAGATGAGACCCTCACACGAGGACACACGGGAGAGAAGGAACAGGTGGGAACTGAGACACGGGTGAGGAGCTGGGAGACCAGACAGCGGTCACTGAGGGCACAGGGACAGGCGGCAGCAGAGACGGCGAGGAGCGCCACCCGGGAGGGCCGAGCAGACGCTTCTAGGAGAGACCATGGCAGTCAGGGCAGGCGGCAGTCTGTGACCCGGCGGGGAACCTCGACGAAAGGCGCAAACCCTCAGAGTCAGGGGTCACAGCACCTCGCCGTGAAGCTATAGAACACCAAAGTCAAAGAGAAGGGCTTCAAGGCCATCAGAAGAGAGGATGGGTCGCCTACAGAAGATGGTGGGCTCAGGAGGGCACACCAGCTGGGAGCTGGCAGTGGACTTCCAGCCTGTGCAGAGAAAATGCAGATCTCTAATATCCCACAGTGGAGAAGACTATGACAAAGAGAATATATACATATATAACTGACTCACCTTGTTGTTCACCTGGTACATTGTACATCAAGTTTCAATTTTAAATTTTTTAAAAAAATCAAAGAAAATACAGATCTAAACCTGTATTGTTGTAGCAAGCTGGACCATGGTTCAGGAGCAAAAGTAAAATACAGAAATCTCAGACAAGCAGAAACCGAGTAGGCCATCAACAGACGGTCCCGGAAGAGAGCACCGGCTTCAGGAAGAAGGAAATTAAACTCCAACTGAGACACAGAAAGCTGGCCAATCTGTCAGCAAATACGAGCCTCCACTGTCAACAAAGAGCCGCTAAAGCCGAAGACGGTCTACAAAGTCAAAACGCAAACACGGCGCAGCAGGCCACAAAGCGGGAGGGTGAGCCCGTCCAGGCCGCCGCTTGCTGCTCAGGGAGCTGGAGGCGCAGCAGGCAGCAGCCAGGCCGTGGTCAGTGCCAGGCAGGGCTCACACGGCCCCCACGCACGGGAAGGCTGGACTCGGCGGGTGGGAGACGGCGTGAGCGAGAGTGGAAACCCCCGGAGCAGCCAAGGCCTCTGTGCGTCACTGCGGTCCTTCTGCAGAGCGGGCAGGTGGGCTCCTGCCCTTCATCCTCTGAAATTCTGTCTGAAGTCCTTGTGATGGAAGCAGATGGCTCTGTTCACCCAGAGACCTCACACTGCCCCCAACTCCACCGATACCCGGGGAACCCCCGAGGCTGCAGGTCCCCCCTCCAGCTGGTTTCTGCCTCCTCTCCCCCTCCCCACACCGTGACACTGCAAGCTCCCAGCTGACCTGCCACCAAGTCCTGCCCGTGGGTCCTGACCAAGTCCTGCTCACGGCTCCATGGGTGCCACCCCAGGAGATCCCACAGGGCACAGGGCTGACTGTGGCTGCTCCTGCTCCATGACCTTCTGCCATCTAGCCCGCCCAGCACCTGCTGGCTCTGGCCATGACTCAGGCCCAGGGCCACCAGCCTGGTCAAGGTCACAGATGGGAAGGGCCCTCGCACGTGTGGGAGCCCCGCAGGAAGGAGGCGGGGAAACCGTGGGGAGCTGCGTCCAGGTCACCACGGAGAGGAACAGCCAGCGCCTGAGCACCTCTGTCCAAGATGGTCCTGTTGCTTGCCCGGCCTTCCTTGGCCCTGCAGATGGGGCCACCGCCCGGGGATTAGAGCAGATTCAACAGGGCTCTGGGACCCACGGAGTGGCTGTGCCTAGGACCCGGGGTCCCAGAGCCACAGGACAGGAGCCCAAGCAGCTGCCAGCTGGAGACAGAAAGCCCTGCCTGCGGCAGGGAGAGGCGCGCAGGGGGACGCTCTGCGGGCAGCGTGGCGGGCAGGTAGCACCCTGGGTGGGCAGGCGCCGTGCGCAGGGCTGGGGGTGCGTGCTGTGGGCAGGCGCTGCGTGTGAAGCGGAGAGGTTCAAGTCGGGGTCCAGGGTGGAAGTGGGGTGCAGCCTAGCGGGTGGTGCCCAGTGTTGGGAGTGGGGCTGTGGGCCTGTCCCTGTGACAGCGTCTACCCCAGAGGCGCACCCCTGCTGCCACCCCAGGGCTCCCCAGAGCCACCGGGTGGGTGCGTCAGGGACCCCTCGGGCAGGGGCATTCTGCGTCCCCCAGGCCTGGCCGACAGCTCAGGCTCTAGAAATCCGGGGGCTCTGGGCTGGGCAGACTTATCTCATTGGCAGGGAAGGAGAAAGCCCTCCTTGCAAGGCCATTCCACAGAAAGCGCCTGACTCCCGGCCCTGGTCCCTCATTAACATTCCGCAGGCAGCACAGAGGACTCCACAGCGCCGCATGGGCTGAATGGATGCCGCGTTTCGGGGGCTCCATGTTCAGCCACAGAGAGCGTGGCTCCGCCCTGTGCCGACCTGAGCATTAGCATTCGCAGAAAGCCCCCATCTGCATGGCAACAATGGTCCTGCCCCAGATCCGGACAGCGGGCACAATCGTCCTTTGTGACCACGGCAGTGGGCAGGCGGGTGGCGCGTCCCAGGGGCCCGACGGTATGCGAAGAGACCCTGGGCACCCAGGCTGGGTCTTGCACACGCAGCTTCCCAAAGAAGATGCCCACAGACAGCCTCAGGAGCGCCGAGGGGCCGTGGCTCCTCCCAGAGCACCCCCCGCACTCCACAGGCTGTGCCCAGACACGGAGGACGTGTCACGGGTTAGCCATCCACGAACCCGGCGGCACCACATGGGCTCGGCCCCCTTGGCCACGCTTGAGACAGCGGCACTGGCCTCAGCCCCTGACACACTGGCGCGTCCAGGTGCCGGCTGGAACCCTGGGGGTCCCAGGAAGAGGGGAGAGGTGGACACAGAGGAGACAGAGACCAGAGGCGCAGAGCTGAGCAGAGGTCAGCCACAGGAGCACACAGGCTGGCTTAGGACCCTCACCCTCACTCCGCCTGGGACAGGGGTCCACGTGAACCATTGGCCCCTCCTCTCTGCCAGGCCTGGGCGCCAGGCGTATAGCACGGCTGAGGCAGGGCCTGGCTCCCAGAAACCCAGAGCCCAGCGCAGAACAGGGCAGGACTTCCACGAGCAACAGGGGCCCGCTCTGATGGAGCCGCGTGGCAGTGCCAGCTGTCCCCAGGACGAGAGCGACTGGCCGGGGACACGAGGCCGCCCCAACCCCCAGGACCCAGCAGCCCTGCTCAGAGCTGAGGGAGGGCCTGCCCCACCCCGACCACCAGCGGGGGCCCCTCACCAGCGCTGTCGTAGCTGTCGGCCGAGGAGGGCTCGGGCCTGCGGTCCTCCGACACGGGGCTGCAGGTGATGTGGGGCGCCGCCAGCACCTTCTCGCCTGGGCTCACGCCGTTGTCCTTGTCCAGCTTGAACTTTTTCTTCTTTACCTAGAAAACCAGGTGACGGGAAGCGGTCAGGTCCTGGGCGGCCCCTGCCGGAGCCCTCTGCTGACCCCCGACCACCGGTGGCAGCACCCTCGGGGCACCTGCCAGGGCCGGGCTCCAGGACTCTTGCACACTGGCCGGGGGTGCTGCAGCGTGGGGTGCTGTCAGCGGTCCCCGGGGAGCTCACAGCCTTGGGGGCAGGCGGACAGAACTAGCAAACAGCGAGCAGACAGGAACGCCCCAGGGCAGGGGACAATGCGGGCTGTGGCCGGCGGGGCTGAGAGCACAGGGCAGCGGGGTGGATAGGCTGAGGGCCCGCGGACGCGCCTCTGAGGTGGTGACTGGGAGAAGTAAGCGAGCCGGCCACGCTGGGGCCTGGGAGAAGTGCTAGCAGAGGAAACGGCGGGTGCAGAGGCTTCGCGGGCAGCCAGCGCCTGGGAGACTGCGTCTCTCCAGGCGGTGTAGGTGCAGGCCGGAGGGAGGCCGCTGCTGGGCCAGTCGTCCTGCGCTCTCGGGACTCACGCCAGAGCCTGCCTCAGCTCCCTTATACCGAGACCCCCAAGGCCCTCTTCTCTGAGCCAGGCAGCCACGGCCACCCTGCCACTCACCTGCCTGGCACAGACAGCCCAACACCCAGGCCCTGTGGAGAACACCCCGCCAGCAGGGCTGGCCAGGATCCAGACGCGCCTCTCCCCTTGGTGCTTCCTCTGGACCTGCCCAGCGCTGGCCTTGGTGTGGCCAGTCCCAGGGCCAGACCTGGGCCACCTGGATGGCAGGAGCCCAGCACGGTGCACACTGCCAGTGCCCACGATGACGCGGCTACACTGGACTGAAGGATCAGGGACAAATCCTGACCGTGACGTGGCCTCCCCCCAATTGCGACGCGGCGGTTACCATGGCGGACTTCTTGGGCTTGGGGCTGGGGGACAGCAGGGCGTGGCTCCGGGACGGCTTCCGGACGTAGATCTTCCAGGTGGAGGAATCCGGGTTCTCCGCTGCGTAGCACCGCCAGGCTGTCTGAAGCCAGCGGGAGGGGCAGCTGTTACCCGCAGGCCCACGCAAGCTGCAGCCACACTGCCTGCTGGACCCCCCTGCTGGCTGGGCCTCGGGGCCTCTTGCCCACCGGCCCCTTCCCGAGGCTCGGCGTCCACCCCCACCTCCCCAGGCAGTGTGCACGCTCAGACAGCACAAAGCCTGTGAACCCCAGTCCCTCTGTGTCCACCCCCAGGGACGCCGTGGTGGGGCGCTCACAAGAAGCACCAAAGGGCAGGGCCTCGGGCCGGCAGAGGCAGGACTGAGTGTCCAGGAGGCAGCGCCACCCCCCACCCAGGAACCCCCAGTTTCTGGGACCCTCCAGACGGTGTGTGGGTGAAGGTCTCAGGCCTAGAGACACCCCTGGCAGCTGCCACGCGGGGTGACCTGGAGGAAAGTGGGTGTTGGGGATGAGGAGGGCGGCCAGGAGCTCGTAGGAGGATGCACCCTGATGGCCTCGGCTCTGCCGGCCGCGGGAGCCAGGGAGACGCGGTGGGGACACGTTCCTGGGCAGTGATGCCCCTGCGACTGGAGCTGGGTGCCACGCCCCTGCCCCCCAGGCAGGGGTGGGCTTCCAGCTGCCCCTCATCCCCCTCCAGGCCTCTCCCGTCTCCTGGGAGGTATGTGCGAGGCTGCACACCCACCCTGCGGGGAGTCTACTAACCCCCTTGCAGGCAGGCCATTTGGTGCCTGATTTATGGTCTCCCTGAGAGAGGCTGTGGGGCCCGAGCCCCCAGCCTGAGGGCCGCTGCCTCCACTTCCTTCCTGTCCAGGGTTAGCGTCCGGCCCCAGACAGTGGTTCCGGACAGGCTCCAGAGGGACAGGCAGAGGCCTCCCACTGAGCTGCAGCTGCCACTGCAGCCCTGGGGGCCCTTCAGCTCTGGGGCCCCAGGCCACCCTGGTGGGCACAGGGTCCCGCATCCGAGCTGACATGAGATGATGGCCCTGCTCCTGGCCCCTGCCTGGCCACGCCACCCACAGCCCCAGGCCCGCTCCTGCTGCTCCCAGGCTCTGGGTGGACACTCGGGACTCCACAGTCTGCCAGTGGTCCCTGTGCCCAGGCTTCACTGGCGCTGAGAGGTCTGCCCCACACTCCAGGCTGTTCCTCAGCCTCGTCTGCGTGGGGGCAGGTCTGGGAGGGAGGCGGGAGTCAGCAGGTGGCCGTCCCCCAGGGGCTCAGGGCCGCCTGCCTCTGGGGCCTGCCTCTCCCTACTCCTGTCAGGCTTGGAGTCTTGTCACAGAAGCCTGAGGTGGGGGGAACAAGGGGCTTGGGGCAGTTGCAGCCCCCGCCCCACCCCCAAAGGCCTGGCGCTCTGAGCCCCGGCCCCATTGGGACGCGAGCCTCTGGGAGGTAAAGGTAGGTCCAGAAAGTGGCCCGCTGGGGGACGGCCACCTGCTGACTCCCGCCTCCCTCCCAGACCTGCCCCCACGCAGACGAGGCTGAGGACAGACGCTCAGGGGGCCGCCGCAGCCAGAGGCCACAGGTTCAGAGGAGGGGGCACAGCAGGAGTGGTCAGGCTGCCTCCTCGTCCCCGAGCCTGGCCCGCAGGGCAGGGGGAGCTGGGCTCCCCAGCACCGTGCCTTCCACCAGCTAGCAGCTCCCGGGACAGGGGTTACACTGGGCAGGCGAGTCCATGCCGTGGCCCACCGCCCTTCCACCCTCCAGAGGGTCCATGGGAGAGGGTCCAGCTGCACGGGGGGCCGAGGGCCATGCCCGGTTCCCCAGACAGATGCGTGCGTGCTCCCCTGCCCCCGCCCCTGCCTGCTGGGCCGGCGCGCAGACGGCGCTGCTGAGGCTGTCGGGCCGCGGCCGTCACCTGGATGAGCGAGGCGGCCGCCGGGATCTGCCTGTTGAAGTGCTTCTGTCTCTGCTTCTGCTGGACCTTCAGGGCAAAGCCGGAGCCGAGGATCCCCTGGGAGGGCAGAAGGGAGGCTCATGCCCTGCAGACGCGGCAGCGGGAGGCAGGCAAGCTGGGCGCCCTGGGCCCGGCTCCGCGCTGCGGGCCCCGCAGACCAGGCCAGTGCCTCCAGAGAGCCCGCACCTGGCGAGCAAGCCAGGGGTCTGAGTGGGCCGCCTCTGGGTGTCTGCCCCCACTCTGACCAGCCCCCAGAGCCCAGAGGAAGCTGAGGGGCCACGGAGCCGCCCCACCGACCCGGAGCACACCTACCGCCGGCAGCGCGAAGAAGGAGATGGCGAAGACGGAGAAGCAGGAGGCGATGGTCTTGCCCACCCACGTCTGCGGCACCTTGTCCCCGTAGCCGATGGTGGTGACTGTGACCTGCGGGCAGGAGGGCAGCAGGCGGCGCTCAGCCCCAGAACCCCAGGACGGGCGTCCGTCCAGCTGCAAGCCCCTCCACCCGAGACCTGCTGCGTGCAAACAGAGGCCAGGGAGAGAGCCCTGCCCCGATGGGCTGGGCAGCTCAGAGGCCAGAGCCCCAGCCCACAGAGTCTAGAGCCCAAATCTAATGCTGCAGGGGAAGCAAGTCCATGGCGTGTGCACGGGAGCTCGGCCTCCCTGCACCACCCCTGCCCCGTGCCGAGGAGGCCTGCCACCCAGGAGGCCAGGAGCCACCCCCCCGCAAGGCCCACCCTCCACAGACAGCCTGGCCACAGATGGCACGCTGCTTCCAGACGCCAGCCCAGGCACCAGACGCTTTATGTGCCCTTCTTCCTGGGAGAACCAGATGAGCCGTCCATCCAAGGCATGTGCCTGGAGGTGGGGGCCGCTGCCCCTCACGCTCCCCCATCCCGCTGCAGGCTCGCCTGCTGCTGGCATCTGAGGCTAGCACCCGGGGCCTCGGGACTCACCCTGGCTGTGCCTGCCGGTGCCAGAGCCTGGGCCGTGGGCTGCCTTCTCGGTTTTTGAGGAGTCAGCTCTGAGCCTGGCAAGGGGACCCACGGTGCCCAGAGTCCCAGCTTGTCCCATCAGCACACGCACCCAGCCCTGTGACGGGTGGCTGGGCCCCCCCTAAGTCAGGCCCCCCAAGCCAGGCCGCTCCGTGAGCTCTGCAGAAGGGTCCGCATGTGTCCACGCAGACAGAGACCAGCACAGTCGTCCACATGGAGACGGGTACACGCAACGGCTCAGAGGCCCAGGGCAGAGGCGAGAGGCCCCGGGAAGCAAGAGTAACCGAGAGTCTGGGCTCGGGGGTTGGGTGAGGACCGCGGTGCGGGAGGCCAGGTGTCCCCCACCCGCTGGTGCAGGGCATGCTCTGGGCTCCTCAGACCCTGTCACAGACCTCCTTTGTCAAGTTAACGACATCCTTCCAGCTCTGGGAGGAAACGACCCATCCCCGCAGAGCTGTTTGTTTTTCCTGAATTCACAGACACAAGCAGCTCAGAAACAGGCTGTTTACAGCCTGTGTGCTCGCCCCCGATGGCAGGCGATCCGGAATGCCGAGCTGCACGTCCCCCGGGCACAGACCCGGGGTGGTGCCTCGGCTGGGGTCTCTCCTCTGGGACTGGAGACTCCAGAGGGCCTGCCCGTCCCCCCAAAACACCGCACTCCATTTCCTCTTTTCTAAAGCCGCCTCCTGGACACCAGCAGGCTGTGGGGGAAGCAGGAGGCCCAGCCTAGGAGCTTGGCTCCACTGGGGACATGGTCGGCCTGCCGCCACCCCCAGGCCATGGCCACTTGTCCAGGACGGGAAGGGGCGGCCAGGAGTGGGGGCGAGGACAGAAGTGGACCCGCGGTGCTCGTACCGGGGGCGCAGGGTGGTCTGGCCAACGTGCAGCCACGCCGTGAGCTGCAGACCATCTGATGGGTCTCACTGCTGGATGAGCGTCTGGCACCAAACCAGGGGTGTACATCCCTGGCTCCTCGCTGTGATGCCGGGGTGGGCGCAGAGGACACACCCAAGGCTAGAAGCTGCTGCGCTGAGGGGTCCAGGCCTCACCTAGCCTCAGGGAGGAGGCTCGAAAGATGGAACCAGGGAGACGGTGGCCCTGGGGGAGGAGAGGTGCAGAGAGAGTGGGGCCGGGGGGACGGCAGGACTGTCTCAGAGCGGCAAAAGGTGGGTGCAGTGGTCCCCGGGCCCAGCACCGGTCACTGTGGGGGTGCCCCCAGAGACCCCGACCTGGCTTGGGGGGATGGCGGCCAGCATGTGAGGAGCCTACCCAGCCAGGCTTGCAAACTCGGGGTAAAAACAAAAGCAAACGCATAGCCCCAAACAAGCCCGCTTCCCTTCCGAGGGAAATCATAAATAAATGCACCGAAACCCACGCAGGCCCAGGGCTCCTCATCACGCAAGCACCCCTTCTCCCTCCCGGAAACCAGCCTGTGATCACCATGGCCGAGAAGGCGCAGGGGTCAGGGCGCCGTGGGGCCAGCACCGCAGGGGTTGGGGCAGGGCCTCTCTCCCTCCTTTGGGAGCACAAGGGAGCCCCACACAGCCCCTGGCAGGATGCTGTGGACCCTTGGGCCCTGCCCAGGCCACATCCACCCCTCAGCGGGGCCAGGTCCACAGCCTCTCAGCAGAGGCCTCAGACTCTGCCCTGGGAACCCGGCGCAGACATCTCCTCCTCAGCGGCCCTTCCTGCCTCCCGAGGATCACGGTGCGAGGACCACAGCTGATCACGACCAACCACGGCTGTCTGCAACCAAGTCTCTGAGCGCGGGCAGCCCGGAGGGCTGACCCCTGCAGGCCCCAGCGCCCCGCCCAACAGGGCCCCGGGGACATGCCGGCGGGAGAACCAGCCGGGTCAAGAGGCCCCGTCACCCAAGGGACGTCTGAAGCAGTGGGAAGAAGGGCCTCCTTTCTGGGATCACGGCCTCTCAGGGAGCCGGCCCTCAGAGGCAGATTTGCTGCCACCTCATTTTACAGATGGGGAAACTGAGATGGTCACAGCTCTGCCCTGGCCCCAGGGCTGGCTTCTCGGTGTGCCCGGGGCCACCTGCACCTGCTGCCAGCCTTGAGGGGTCAGGAAGGGCCCGCACGCTTAGGGGCATAAACACACAAGCACACATGATGTGTGGTCCGCGGGGAGCGGGACCCTCAGGGCCAGCAGGGCTGAGGGGCGTGATGGACCTCGGCAGCCATGGACACGCAAGTGTGAATAGGCTGGGGGCGGTCACTGCCTGGCATCTGGCTTGTAGGGCCGCCAGGAGAACCTTGAGCAGTAACGGCCCCTGAAACGCACAACCAGCCTTTGCTGAGCCCTCACTGGGCACCAGGGGCTCGAACTGTAAAAATCTGCCTGCAATGCAGGAGACCTGGGTTCGATCCCTGGGTCGGGAAGATCCCCTTGAGAAGGAAACGGCAACCCCCTCCAGTATTCTCGCCTGGAGAAATCCAAGGACAGAGAAGCCCCGTGGGCCACAGTTCACAGGGTCACAGAGAGTCAAGCACGACTGAGGGAGTAGAACATGGCCCGACACCGCAGGCTCTCCGAGCTCTCACGGACAGCCCTCCATGCGCTCTCGGAAGTGGGCACCCGCCTCGCGCCCGGCGAGGCCCCGGGTCCCTCGGCAGGTCCACGTGGCTCCGCCCCAGGCCCCGGCCGGGCCACCCACTGCTTCCTGTTGGCCTGTGCTCCTGATGCTGACCATGCTCCTTTCGCTCGAGCTGAAGCCGGAAAGTTCTTTCTCCAGATGACGAGGGCTGAACCCCACCCCAGAGGAAACCAGGCTGAGCACTACCCTCACTGGGCCTGCCGAGTCCACGTGAGAAACCGTCCCGGACAGTAAGGACGGAGAGACGGACCTGCCCTGTGGACCCCTACTCATCCCACAAAACCCAGCCGTGAAGACACTCCTCTGGCTGAGCTCTTAGCGCCCTCGGTCTCAGCCGCACACGTGGCCAACATCAGGTGTGGGAGGGACTCAGAGCTGGCGGTGGCCTGGGGTCCCATGGAGCCTCCCATCAAAGCTGCAGTGCACCTCCGCTTTTGCACGGAGTCCAGGTGGCGGAGGAGCCCTGGGTGCTGTGGGGGTAGGCGCGGCCCACTGCTCCCCAGGCCCACTTTCCCCGACTCCAGATGACGGCCCGACACGGGCCCCCACACTGGGCGGTACCGACAGACCTTGCCTGTGGACGTCTGGGGGCCCTGTCCTCACCCAGCCCCCCGTGCGGCCGCCAGACCCGTTGGCCTCACCCTGCCAGGACACAGTCCGGCCTGGGAAGTAGAACCTTCTGGAGCCGAGGAACCAGAGTCAGACTCAGTTTTAAACGGCAGTGGAACGCAGGGCGGCTTCCACCCTTTCCACTCCCAACTCTAAATTTAGATGCGGGGTAAACAGCCTGGCAACCTCCGGATCTGAGACCCCCGGCGCTGAACAGAGAGGCCCGTGTCTGCAAAAGCTGCTTTTCCCTCCACTCAAACTTTAATACAAACAAACGCATTTTGTTCCAAGGGCAGGGAAGAAGGTCTTAAATCCTCCCCGACACCTCAGCAGCCAGGCGTGGGGCGCCACACTGGGAGGGGGTGGGGAGCTCTCACCCCCGTGTCGGGCGCCCCACCCTGGGCGGGTGGGGGGGCGGTGGAGGCGACCCCAGCCTGGAAACCGAGGCTCAGTCAGCAGAGGGATCTACTGGTGAGCCCACCTGGGGCAGTGCTGTCCGCGGCAGAGGAGCGTCCCCCAGCATCCGCGTGCCCCTGGGCCCTTGGAACACAGGCCTGTTTGGAAAGAGGGTCTTTGTCGACGCGACTGGGTTAATGACCTTCAGAGGAGACGGTCCCGAGCTCCCGAGTGGGCCCTGCACCCGCTGACTGGCGTCCCCACAGGAGACAAGGTGTGACCACAGGCCCCAGAGTACCTGGGCCTTAGAGGCTGGGAGAGGCAGGAAGAACCCTCCCCTGGAGCTTCAGGAGGCAGCCAGCCTCGATCTCGACTTCCAGAGGCAAGAGCGAGCACAGTTCTGGCGGTTCACCTGGCTGTGGGCGCCCCGTGGGCCCCAGACAGAACCGGCCGCTTCCCAGATGCATCCACTCATCCGGCCAAGCCTGGTGTTGAGGGTGCCGGGGCCACCCCCGGGGCACCTTCAGCCTGCCCAGTGGGTCCACACATGGCCCTGGCAGACTTCCCCCAGCCGGACCCTACCCCTGGCTCTGCAGAGGAAGCACAGCGCAGGGCCCGTCCCACGGCCCAGACACCCAGCCACAGGGTCTGTCTCCCGTGTCCAGCCAGAGGAGCTGGTCTTGTGCGACGCCGTGTGCCCCAGGGGGGTAGCCTGCCTGCCCAGCAGGCCTTGCCATGTGTGCCAGATCCCCAAGAGCAGCACAGCCTGCAGGCAGGCCCTGGGCGTCCACCCCACCGGAGGAGCCTCTGGGTGCGGGCTGGGCTCACTGCCCTGGTGGCCCACAGAAAGGCCACGCAGGGGGAGTGCCACATGGCCCCAAAGCCCCCCGCGGGCAGTCCCGCTTGCATGTCCTGATTGCTTGTCCAGGACCTGCCAGGGGCACAGCCCAAACTCGAGCCCGGCCTGCTCCACCCGCCTGAACAGCTGCAGGGGTGCCACTGCTGCAAACGGGGGTCGTCTGCCCAGAGCCGGGCGGCGGGGGCGCTGAGCCCGCAGGAACAATGGCCAGGCTGGGCCCGCGGCGGCCAGGCTGGGGCTGCAGCTGACAGCGAGGCCAGGGCACCGGTGCCAAGCTGGGCACAAAGGGGCCGTTTTCCCGGCTGGCGGGCGGATGTTTGCACAGGTGTGCGCGCGGGAGCAGGGCTCACAGGGGCCAGGCCAGGGGCAGCTCTGAGGGAGAGGCCAGGAAGGCGGGCGGGTGGGCGGGCAGGGAGGCCGGGGCAGGGCACCGCTCACCAGCCGAGCCCCCCACCCCACACCCACGAGTCTCCCACTGTGCCGTCTGGCCCTGGGGATCCTCACGGCCACGGGCCCTGCCTATTACCAGAAAGTGACCCCTCCCCTGCCGGAGCAAGGGACGAAGTGCCCTCCCTCCAAACATGCTGGGGGGCCAGCCACACCCTGGCCCGCAGGCAGCATCAGAGCAGGTCAGCATGTCCTCACCTTCCCGGGGCAGCCTGGCATGTTGGAAGCTTCCAGAAAAAAAATGCTGACTTGGCCAACACGAGGAGCCCCAGCCTTGGCCTCTCGGGCGTGGGGGTGGGGATAGAGACGCGAGCAGCTTCCTGCCCCACCTGGAGCAGCAGGGACAGGCCTCCCCGCTAAGGGTGGGGGCCCTGGGCAGAGGCTGACTCCCCCACCCCGCCACCATTCTGGAAGGAAAGAGGTCAGAGGTGGACACGGCCAGGGCCCAGCTCAGCCTGGACCTGCGGTTCTGTGGAACTGGCACTGCCCCCAGGCCTCAGCCCCACCTCGTGGGTGCAGCCTGTGACCCCCTCCTCTCCCGGGCTGAGCGGGCCTGGACGTCAGCCACCCAGCCCCTGACTCAAAGGGGCTCCATCAGCCACCCCTGACCTCGGGCATCTTGTACCCGGGGCTGGCATCACACGCTCTGCAGCTTGGGCTGCTCTGGACGCTCCCGGACACTGGGTGCAGTGCACCCTGCGGAGGAGAGAGGGGAGCCAGGCCTGGCTGATGCCCCTGAGATGGCGCCACTCTTCCGCCTGCCCTCCACAGCTAGGGTCTGTCCAGGCCGCTCCCAGCCCAGTAAGCTGCTGACTAGCCCGTGACTAATGGAGAGCCTGGGACCTGTCTCCCCACAAGGCCCAAGTGGAGGGTTGTTGAGGGGAATCCTCCACACCCTGAGGTCCCACACCAGTGACAGTGGGTTTCTGTTACGACCAGGCCCCAGGGTAGGGTGGGGGGTATGCATGGCTCAGACACCCTGGCCCTGGCTGAGATGCCCACAGCCACCCATGGCCAGGCCAAGTGCCACCCCTGCCCCCTAGAGCAGAACCCGGGGCCCCTGCACACTGCCCCAGCCGCGGCCAGCACCAGACACTCAGGCTGGGCCCCCTGTCAGAATGGGGGAGTTCACTGCTTTCTCCCGAGGTCCTGGCCTGGTGCGGTGGGCTCTGGCAGCCACCTGACGACGAACTCCTAAGCGCAGGGACACTGGGGGGCCTGGCGCTGAGCCTCACAGAGGTGAGCCCTGGGGTGGCGGGGGTCTCGGGGCAGGGGTG